>VZTN01010933.1:5266-20614 GCA_013400515.1 Erpornis zantholeuca | reverse complement strand
TTTTCTTCCTTTTTTTTTCTTTTTCCTCTCTTCCCTGGCACAACCCCTTTCCTTCCCCGGGACACCGCCTCTGCCCCGGACAGGCAGGTGGCAAAGCTGATAAGGACCGCTGCTGTCCATAGGGCGGGGACATAAACGGAAGGTAGGGTTATTTATGATTCCAGGGAAGGGCGTCTGGAAAGACACACCTGTTTGTACGTGGGAGCTGTGCCGCCCTCCGCCCGCCGCCGGCAAACGGGACCGAGCAGCACCTCGGGCAGGGCGCCGGCCCCGGGAGCGCTCCGTGTGTCCCCGAGGGATGGGCTGCCTTCCCGCACCGCAGCTGCCTTCCCGCACGGCGCCGCCTGCTCCCCGCGCACGAAGTTGGCGCATCAATCCTACAGTGTACGGAACCGGTTCAGCCGTACAACGCCTTGGTGCTTGGAATAAAGTAAGGCTTTCTCACTGCAGGCCTTGGCCAGCGCTCAGGTTAAGACAGCACTAGTAGCGCTGCCTGAAGTCGTCTGCTGGAGAAAGAAGAGTAGTAATAGTCCTAGCGCTCATAGTCCTCACTCATGTCCATGAGCCTGCATTTTAGAAAGCTGCCTAAACTGGTTTTTATCTACAAACAGTTGCCCAGTTACCACAACAGAGGACTGCCAAGGTGATGAATCAGGGAAGCCTGACACAAAAGTAGAATTAGGCATATTTGATACCTCTAATGAGCTCCCTGAAGAAGTTTTGCTTATGTGCTATGGTGGCTTTTCATTAATGCCCTTGAATGCCAACTCAGCCCAGTTCTCCATCACCACTGCGTTTAAGTAACATAACCTGATCTTTTATTGCTATATTATAACAACAAACTCCAGCTATCTTTATCTGATATCAAGGGAAACAAAACCCAGCTTAATTGAACTATCACCTTTATTGTTTTCTTTACATAAGTTGCTCTCTTACGGGTTTTGGCGCCTTTTTTTTTTAATTACCGTTCTGCCTACTTAGGCATGTATACACTTTCAACCAGCTTGTTACACTTACTCATCTTGACCAGATTCTTCGGCAGCAGCCAGTTACATTGCAAGTGATACTGCTTTTGAAAGAACATGTCACAGATGTCATTAATGCATATTTCTTCCTTAAAATTACTGAAATCGGAAGCCTGCATTCTCAGTTGTGGTAAGTAGCTTATCATTATAAGGAATGGTTCAGAGAGTAACTGTTCTGCACAACACATTAAAATGGCTTGGAAATTACAGTGTTCCTCTTCCTTGACAGCCCACTGCATAGCAGACCTACTAATCACTGCAATTGCTACTGTTCCTTTCATAAAAAGTAGTGGAAGCAATTTTTTATAAACACCTCATGCAGAAAACACAAAAATATTTTTGGCATGAAGCCTAAAGAAATACATCATATTTATAAAGAGAACAAATTAAAAATTGTAATAGAAATATTCTTCAAGAAAAGTAGCAAGGATGTGTATCAGCTGAAAAAAGTACAGGATGTAAACTGGAACTAACCTCCTTGTTATGTTCCAGTCTATCATGTCTCAAACAGACAATTAATTGCTGTTTAAGACATACTTCAGAACCAAATAATTAAACTACGCACAAAGGCAACTTTAAATTTAATGCATGGTCATAAGAAATAAGTGTTAAAAGATGTTGAGAGGTCATTTTTTCTGTTTTCTGCTCTACAACGAGGTCAACTCCATGATTCCTGACATATTTGTCTGACTTGCTCCTTATGCTGACAATGATGTAGAATTCACAGCATTCCCAAACAATCTCTTCCACTACTTCAGGTTTGAATCTATCACTGAGATTAATCACAGATCACTTCTGTCCTGAGGTCACCTGCCCAAGCCCTAGCTAATTTATACAGAAAGATAATTAAAGATTCAGGAGGGTAAGACGGATTAGTGTTCCAACATGCTGATCCTTAAAAACTTGGGCAAATCTTGCTTGTTTCATGTACAAGTCTCTCCAAGGAAAACACAGACTAATATCTACCTGTATTTTTTGTTCTGGATGTGGTAAAATCTTTAATCTTTTCCTTTTTTAACCTAAAAAAGTCTATTTTGTAATTACAATGTTTCCTTCATCCCCAATGTTAAATTATCCAGAAGATGTATGTACCAGTATTTGCTTCAATTTCTCTTCTTTGTGAAAAGAGAGTAGTTGTGATGGTCAAAGCAATTGAATTCATCCAGAGATGCTTGGAAGTTTCCTGTACATTTTTAGCTTGCAAGTGTCTAAATGCAGGTAATGGAAAATCAGAAAAGCAAACTGGATTAAACATCTCCTCAGCCATCTGTATTTTTCTGTCTCCTTTGCAGACAATGAATATTACCATGTCATCTAAATCTCTTTTTTTTTTCCCCTAAGGATTTTTGGCATAAATTACACTGCTTATTTTGACACATGAAGACAAAATATTTGATACTAATAGCTCTTTCAGCAAACACGTTTTTAAAAACACAGCAAACATCTTCAGCCAGAGTAAATAAATGTATTTCATCCTTGTTAACAGATCACTCAGCTCTTCGTAGTGCAATTGTATTCTCAAACAGCTTGCTATCAAGCCCTTCCTTCCAAGTGGCAATGAAAAGAGTAAGTACAGCTTGATGAAAGATTTATTCTATCTGAATTCTGCCTCTCTTGCCTATTTAAAATTAATCAAATTAATAATTGTTTTCTGGTTACCCACTTAGTTCCCAGAAGAGGCAACAGCTATTGTCGAATCAGAAATAACAAAAAATTGGCTGACCTTCTTCAGTTTCTATTGAAAACACTTCAGTAAATATTATGCAGACATAATGCAGTCTCTTGTATGATTTTTTTTTAAGGAAATATTATCACTCAAACTGTTTGCGGTATTTCTGTCTGTACTCTCCGGGTGCCTATGCCACTGTCTCAACTCCTAGCAGATGAAGTAAATATGAAAAAGTAAACGAGATTTCTGCGAAAGCACTGGATACCTGAATTTGAACCTTAAATGTTGAATGTTTCTCCACAATTTGCCTAGAGGATAGACCTTGGATGTAACATACATCAGAGCATGCCCTGTACGTCTCATAACAAGGGCATAGTAGGTGATAAAGCCTGCTGACAGTTGCTGCTAATCAGAAAAGCAGCTCTCCAGAGCAAAAGGGCTGCTATCAGTGGGTTTTAGCATAGGAGACCAAACTGGGCTTTGCCACAAACCCACTGGGAGCTTTGATAAGATAACCCCTCTCTGCGCCTCTTCACCTCTCCCTCCCACTTAGATGTGTAACTGGGATAGTATTCCCACATAAGTGTACGACACAACATAACCTCTGGTAGAAGCTTTCATGCCGCTGCAGTCTGCCCCAGTTTTTAGAAGTTTTTAACCACAATAACTTAGTTTATATCAGTTTATAGGCAGCGTCCTAGGGTTGTCAGGAATGTTATCCAAGAACACTGCTGACAGGCATTGCTTCTGACTCTTTCATGTTGTGTCATTATTTTGAAGGCTGTGCTGACTGAAGATCATAGTTAGGAGGAAAGAGGCAGAGAGGCACAAAAAAGTTCAGAAAGAAACTAACAGCATCCCCTTCATACATTTTAAAAATAATAAATAAATAGATAAATAAAAAGTAACGTTGTGACTTTTTGAGCTCCAAGTAGATGAACAGACATCTTTTCCTTTCAGATCCTAGAGTATGTGCTAAAATCTGAAGAGAAGGAACTTGGCAACAAGACTCATGTTTTCTTCTCTACTAGGCTCCCCAGCCTCACCCAACAGGGGGTGTTGGCCTTTCTATTTCACCTGTATAAAACTTAAGCACAACTTATCAATAAGGCAAAAATTAATGACCATTTATTTGCTAAGTACAGGAAAAAACCCAAACCCCACTGACTACAGTATTATCCTTGTATTATCCTTCTCTCACCATCAGCTTTGCTGTATTTATGGGCAAGGTGAGTCTAAAAACATCAGAAAGGAAATACAGCAACTTGTCAAATTATATTATCTATGAAGTTAAATTCCACAGTTGTGTCTTACAAGTTCCTGGACATCCTGCCTGAACACATTCCTGTGAACCTGCTTTAGTAGGAAAGTTGAATCAGATGATCTCCAGAGGTCACTTCCAACCCCAACCATTCTGTGGTTCTGTGACCAGAGATAATAAACCAAACCATTCTGAAGCTGTTCAGGCAGCTGGGGATTATTTTGCCATGGCATCTTTCTCTATGGACCCATTCTATCTTGTCACCAGGCAATCTCATATTTGCATCAACACTTTGTAGTGGAAAAGGGATTCTAATAACCAAAGCTTTCATAGTAAATACCTCAACCTTCACTGGGTTGTTCTGTAAGCAACTGAACTTTCACATGCTGTTTATCAAGTAGCTGCTTTTATCTCAATTAGAAAGTACCCTAAATTACTGTATTTTTAGACCTGGAAATACAAAGCCAGCAGAATGAGTTGGATTTCAGATTCATAAAATTATACATTCATTGGCTTTAAAAAAGAGAGTGCTTTTGTTTTCTTACAAAACCAGCACAAGCTCTGCTCTTTGATCTTGGAAAATTAAATTAGGTGTAACTCTATTATTTCTACATTTACCAGCAATCAGAGGACAAATATATGCTGGGTGATGGCATTTCTGCATGGTTATAAACTGTAATAAAGACCTAAGATTGAGGTTACCTAGTTTTTTTATTTTCTTTTTCATTCAACTTGCAAAGCTGAAAGCCCTATCTTCAAATAATATCTGCAAAAATCAAGTTTATCTTACAATCACAAAACCACAGAATGGGAATGGTTAGAAGGGACCACTGGAGGACACCAGTCCAACTTCCCTGCTCATGTAGGGTTATTGGAGAGCACAAGAGGCAAGATTCCATCCAGATGGTCCTTGAATATTTCCAGTGAGGGAAACTCCACAAACGCTCTGGGCAATCTGTTCCAGTGCACTGTCACTCACAGAGTAAAGTTCTTCCTTATGTTCAGCTGGAACTTCTGTGCATCAGTTTCTGCCTTTTTCCTATTGCTTGGCATCACTGAGCAGAGCCTGGCTCCATCTTCCCAACACCCTCCCTTCAGATACTCATAGACATTGATGAGGTCCCCTCTCAGTTGTCTCTTCTCAAGGCTAAACAGGCCCAACTCCCTCAGCCTTTCCCTCATAAGCCCTCACAAGAAAGATGCTCCAGTCCCTCAAGCATCTTTGTTACCCTTCACTGGACCTGCTCCAGGAGTTCCATGTCTCTCTTGTACTGGAGAGGAGCCCAGGACTGGACACAGCATTCCAGATGAGGCCTCACCAGGGCTAAGCAGAGGGGCAAGGTCACCTCTCTGGACCTGCTGGCAGTGCTCCTCTTCATGTAACCCAGGATATCATGGACCTGCTTGGCCACAAGGGCACCGCTGGCTCATGAACTCTATACAGCAGAAAAACCTGACATTCAAATAATGTAAGCTTGTGAGAACTAAATGATGACTATTTAGGCCAGCATGAGGCTGAGAATTTTTTTCTTGCTATGTGCTACATGAATCCACTGCCTAATTAAAATTACAGATTTTATATTTTATACCCACTTCATACACAACCAGATAAACACCAGAGGGTGTTTTAAAATTTGGCTGAAGGTATGGCCTCATCATTTGGAGAGTGAGAAGATATGTTTATGTCAGTTTAGAAGTGTGGTTGTTTAGATTGGATCCTAGACTTTGAAAGGGACAAAATCAAGATAAGTCAGCAGGATTACCAAAGCTACATTCAGCATCTTAATCAAGCCCAGTGTTTCTAGGCAATAGATCTGCAAAGTTATCAGCGATGTTCCTGTTTGATTTCATGAGACAGTAAGTGAGTGAGATATCCCAGGCAAGACAGGATGCTGCTGCTAACATCTTACAGTCCGGCCTTCCAAAAGTAATCTCTTCCTTATCTATTTTCCTGGTGATGAGTGGCAATAATAACCCGCAAATATTTCTGAAGGGCCTGGATTAAAATCATATGCATAAAAAGAAAATAAATGAAAAATACAATCTTCCCGTAATATAAAATCAGGAGAATCTAAGTCCTGCAGAATAAGCAGTTTGTGTAAAAGCTAGAGGTACACAGTGACTGAACAACTTCCTCAAAGAAAAACCACTCGCCCAAGCAGCATAGTTCTGCACTGACTGGTGAGTTAAGAGCTCCACAGAGTTCCAGTAAGTTCTTTGAGAATATTACAAGCATATATAGCATGTCCTGAAGGAGAAATTAACTCAGGCCATCTTGTGTCAGGCAGACTGTAACCAGCAGTGCCAAGCCAGAGCAGAAAAAAAGACATTTATACCATATCCAGTCTTAGCATCGAGAATTGTGGTGTAATTGATGTTCGCACCTCTGTGGTTGAATTAACATTGAAAGATCTTATGCTGTAACAGCATAATGCATAGTCATTTACTGTTGAAACAAACACACTAAAAATGACAGAACTGATTGGGAGAGGTGTGCTGTCAAAATCTTTAACTAGTTCAGTATTTGATTGACCAATGAAGGCTCTGACAAAGAGGATAAACTTGGTGAAACACAAAGAGCAACAGTATAAACCCTGTATGCTTTTGGCAAGATAATGAAAACCTCAGCAAGACAGAATTTTAAGCTACTCAGTCATAATGAGACACACACAAAAAGGAAAAGAGCATGTTTTTAGGTTTATTTTTTCATTAATGGGAGAAGACAACAGAGAGGAATTTCACTTTCTCACACCTTCTCAGGCAGACTTGGTCAAAGAATAAGAAGCCATATTATGGCCACCCAATCAAACATCAAGTACAAAGAAAAGTGTAGAAACCACTTTCAGTTAATAGATGTGATAGAAGAGACTACTTGGGTACCAAACTGTTTTTAGAAATTTATTGTGACCTTAAATACAAAAACTAATTTCAGACCTTTTCAAAATGGGGAACCTTAGTTACACAATTTGCAAGAAACTTCAAATCTGATGACCAGATGAGTCAAATTCTGCATATACAGAAATGACATTTTGCTGAATGTACTGTATCGCTGCTATTAAATCTCACACTGCTTTTGGACAATTTGGCCATAGGAGAGAATTGGAGGAGGGAAGAAAGGGAAAGAAAAAGAAGTCAGTAATGCTGAAAAATCAGCCAGTAACATTGCCATGCTCTTTGATAAGAACTAAACCTGACAACTTCAAGTTTTTGTCAAACGTTTTTAATTAGAAAAGAACCCACAACCCTCCTTCCCAGAACCCACCCACATATCATTGACTAAAATAGACTATGGAGCTACAGACAGTTTTTCCCAGATCAACAGAATTCATAGTACTGAATAGCAGCGTTATCCTAATTTCTTTAGCCTTCACAATTTTTTTGTGTTGACATCATTTGTTTTAAAAAGAGCTTCAATTTTATTCTTACAGGCAGTGATACTTACTGAGTATATTCTCTAGGTGTGTGCTAGGCAGCACCATAGCAGGGCAGAAATAGAACCTGTATCCAACCACAGAGCTGTAAGCCTGCACCATTATGCAATATCCTTCACTTCACCCTCTTTTAAAAAAAGTTTCCAAGCATTGAGTAATATTGAGTAATGTGGCTTTTCAGGCCAAGATGGGCTCTGGAGGGAAAAAAACCCACAGAAAACCCTCAATAAAAATGCACCCTTCATTGTACATACAATATGCACACTCAAGAGAAACAGTTCATATAATCATAGAATGGCCTGGGTTGAAAGGGACCTGAGAGATCATATAGTTTGACCATCATGCCATGGCAACACCACCTTCCACCAGAAAAGGTTGCTCAAAGCCCCATCCCATCTCGCCTTGAACACTTCCAGGGATGGGAAGTCCACAACATCTCTGGACAACCTGTTCTGGTGTCTCACCACCCCCATAGTAAAGAAATTCTTCCTAGTATCTAAGCCAAACCTACTCTCCTTCAGCTTAAGGCCATTTGCCATTGTAAAAAAATGCTGTTATTGCTCTTGTGAAAAATCCCTCTCCAGCCTTCTTGTATCTCCCTTAGGTGCACAGCTAGAAAAACATTTTACACAGTAAATTTAGTGGAGAAATCACAGAAGGTATACTCTGCTTCCATTAGAAGCGCTGATTCTCACAAAAGGACAGACTAGCTGCACTTGAAGCAGATTGGAAATAAAACACAGGACCTAAAAGTGTTACCCTGATGAGCTGTCTTAGACTAAGCATCCAATACTTTGGAGCAAGAACGATCACTAACTTGGGACTAAAGTATTACTCTCCTTGTAAGAGCTCTTTTGGACCCAGGCAACCCACACTGCTACTTTAGCACTACTCTCAAGATGTTTGTTCTCATTGTCACCAGGCTGTTTCTCTCTGGTTTTTTGCAGCATCTGAGATGAATTTATGGTCAACAGCAAAGGCATTGGTCTGGAATTGGTCTTTGGGATGATTCACTTTTTTGAGGTCTCTTCTTCCCTTGGCCTCCACCTCCCACACCTTCTCCCTTCTACCGCAACTTACGCTTTCATTATCTTTTGTTTAGACAGCCTTGTACTCACATGCTCCATGCCAGAGAACTCAAGTACAAATATCTCAGCACAGTTAAGAAAATGCAAGTGGGAATTTTTATTCTATTTTCAAAGCATACATTATCTTCTTTCCACCTCTGTAAATGGGTGAGTCCTAGGGTATAGAGAAATCTTTTGGGACTGATCCAAACCATGTAAGAAACTAGATGTTGGCAAATTCACCAGTTACTGCCCTTTCACTTTCAACTTGCAAGTACTAGAACAAATTCTGGTATGAAAAAATTCATACCTGTTCTATTTAGAAGTTGTATTTTATTTTTCATTTTCCAAGATGAACACTTCTATAAACTGCTTAGGGAAAAAAACTACTGTGATTGCATTGCAAGGTTAACAACAGCAGACAAGAATTCAAGATGGGATTTGTTTTTTGGTTAAGGAGTAATGGGAGAAGACAACTGGCAGGAATTTCACTTTCTCACACCTTCTCAGGCAGACTTAGTCAAAAAATAAGAAGGCATATTATGGCCACCAAAAGCTAGCATTTCCCCAGAATGCCCATCAAATATTTAAGTATCATGGACAAAATCAAAAGCTACACATGGGGACTTCACATGTAGCCTTGGAGAATAAGCATTTGCTGAAACCTGCAATTCAGTCTAAACTGAATCAGATTTTTCTCCCTACAAAGCCATCTACACTCAGAGATTGGTAATAGCATCATTTACTGGGTGGCAGACAATTAAATCCTTGCCAAACTGGCTGAGAATTTTAGCTCAGAAAGAGGTGCTGCAGTCTCCTCATATTTCTATCTATAGCCTTAGACTACTATGTGTTTACCATCAATACTGGATTTTGGATTCAAGAGTAAGAGGGTCTAAATTAGTGTTGTACAACACAGAGAAGGGCAGCCAAATGACTATGAAAGACAAGCAATCAACAAGACAGTTGAGAAACAGGAAGCTGAAAGCAGACCATCTTTTTTTCAGCTGCTATTCACATTTTTTAAAATCTATGTGCAAAGGATATTAATTGGGATCTTAAGACTAGAAAAGAGTACAGCATGGTAAAAGATAAACAAAAGAGTTCTTAATGATAAGGCCCCAAGTCTCTCATCACTGAAGCTTCTCATCCCTGTCTCAAGTAACAAAAGAGTCATCAACTACTGTATTGGCTTGGAGTTATAGAATAGATTTCCATCCTACTGAAAAAAGAATTTCTGCCCTGCTCTGGAGAAAGTTTAGATGCTGCTGACCTTCACTTCTTGCTGAAAATGTGCATTAATCCTCTTAAAATACTTTCGAGATAAAAAGCTTTGGCTTAGATGCCCATGGATGCTGAAGCAAGAAAGAGAAAATGAAGTGTTATTAGCTGCACAACTATAAGAAAAATCCGAAGCAACAGACAAGAACACAGAAAAATCTATGAGAGTACAGCCATAATTAAATTTATTAAAAGACATGCTACAACAGCTAAAGTTAGGAAAAGAGTTGGGTATAGATATCATGTAATCAGAAAATACACTAACCTAAAAAACCAGAATATAGCACAAACAAAATCAAATTCACCATGCACTACACAGTCACAAAATAGGTTTCTTTAATACATCTTACATCTTCTTTCAGTTTTGAGTAATCTCCACAGACATGTCATACTTTTCATGCAATGCCACAAAATGCTTTACAAATGAAAGCTGTTGCTTATTAAAATATACAGACAATCTTTTTATATAAAAACATTTTATATTTCCATTTGTTTCCCCAAACACTCTTTTGCCAGATTTAAAAAAACAAAACAAGAACAAAAACCAAACCAAACATGATGTTACAAATATTTACAGTATTTTCTCGTGTTAGATGTGCATTTTTATAAACCAAAAGGAACTTTTATTAACAGATCATGTAAAATGAAGGAATTACAGCAATTTTTAGAGATGTTTACTGTGTCTTGAGTACAGTACTAAAAGCAACATATTAACTTTTTGTCTTCTCTCACACCAATTGGTTCACATTACAATCTCATTTTCCACTCTTTCTACCACAAGTAATAATCTCAAATAGAGGCCACTTTGCACTGGGTCTTCCTGTCAGAAAAGAGTGTGAGAGAAAACAAGTTTTCACATATCTCAGTAAAACTAGAACAGTCTTTGGTCAGAGAGTGAAGTAACATTCTGATGCAAGAATCTGCTTGGGTAGCAACTTTTGTCTTGTGCTGCTGCAGAACTTCTGCAGAAAGTGGGTAACGTATTCAAAAAGAATTGGAAAGTGCTTCAAATGAAGTTCATGTGTGGTAGCTTCCCACTCATAAATAAAGCAGAGTTTCCAAGAACTGAAAAACTGCTTACAGTGATGACATTAATCTGCTAATGTAAAAGCTTTTTTCATTTATCAAGGACCTTCAATTATGTAAGCATTTAACTTCTTTGGGAGTGCTCCAAGCACAACATGTCATTATTATCTGAAGTTGGAAATAATGTGAGTTAAGCTTGGATTCCTACAAATTGCAGTATTAAAGAAAAAGCTGCAATGGGAAAGGCAGTAGAATAATTAAATATATATTGAAACAGCTGTAGTTCACTTCTTGTATAGTCAGTAGACAATATTAATTTTTCACAATATAAATACACATTTTCCAGAGGGGGAAAATGTATTTATTATACTTAAGACATGTACAATATGAAAATCTCTACATATAAAACTACTGAAGGCACAAAAACTTTGGTCCAATTTTGTTCCTATATCACATCCCCCATCGATAAAACTCTGAAGTTAAATACTTCAGAAATTTTCTATTCTAACTGTTAGGATTTGCTTTAAAAGCACAGGCAAACAATCTTGTATACAGCAAACAAAACTTCCGAAGACAGAAGATGAAGTTAATTTAAAGAAAAAATTCTGTGTAATCTGACTAGTATCCTTTCAGCACAACAGTAACAACACTAGATTTGATAGTTGTGCTCTACCTAACAACGTATCAGGGCCAAAGGTTAAGGCAAAACAATGCTTTCTGTAGGCAGCTGATTTCTCATTTGAAAAACAGAAGTATAACCTAACAGCATAAAATGACAAGTAGTAGGTCTACATCTCTTATAAAATCCCCAACTCATCACTTTCTGACTGACGTAAGTCAGAGGAGAGCAACATAATTGATCACGCAGATCTCAGTGGCAGTACTATCCACAAACACTAATAGTTTTCTTGGTGTACAAACACAAGTTTGCTGTCTGTAATCACTAACGTCACAAATAGGCAAGTCTCCACAGATATGTGGAATATCTTCTGAATAAAAAGGACCTCACTTTATCAGTACACAAAACCAGTGCAACTTACAGGACCAGCAGACAAGGCAACTGAGTCAAATTATGAGTCAAAGTTTCAGAAATTGGTTCTGATATTTTAAGAGTTATGCAGAAATTCAAAAAGCAGAAGTTTTACCATTATACAACAAATCAAGGATAATTTGAAAAGGCACTTAGCTGCTCCTGGGTTGTTAAAAAGGCCTTATTACACTTTGAACCAAGTGTGCATTCATCAAAAAAAATGGACTAGGAGGTAACTCATAGTTAGGAGAGTTGATTTTCAACTAGGAGAGTTGATTCAAGGGCATGACATATACAAAGGCATAACCATACAGTCATAGAATCATTGAATACGCAGAGGTGGAAGGGACTCACAAGGATCATTGAGTCCAACTCCTGGCCTTGCACAGAACAGCCCCAAAGAATCACATCATGTGCCCAACCTACACTGTGCACATTACCAGATACTTCAGCAATTATTTAAACAGAAATTAATAACATATGTTAAAGAAATTATAAACCTAGATTTAACAACTTAAGGCCACAGTATAAAGACGATGAAGCCAGAATTCCTCTTCAGAGTTATACAGCTAACAGAGAAAAAGGCAAAAGACATATGAGGCAGTATTTTTAAAGCCTAGTTGCACCTTAGGAAAGCAAATTCATAGTGAGGACTGCCAAACAGAACAGCAAAGAAAGAAGAATTTGTTCCATTTGACTTTTTAAAATTTACATGGAAAATTCTTTGAGTAACGACTTAAAAGTTGTCTGTAATCTGACTGAAAGGTGGGACTAAGGCCTTTGGAGGTTTCTTTCTATCCACATCACTGTAAGAATCTGCAGAATAATACCATTCTTTCCCAAATCTTGTTATTTTCACAGATATCAAGGGATCTGCTATTACATGCTTTAGAGAATCAAGAACTGAGATGCAACTGTGCTTTGCAGCCAGGCACTAATGAGTCAAGCACAAAGTATAAAAACCATTACTTTTGCCATGATCCTTCATTAACAATGCACTGTGATAATTAAGGGGTTATGTTTATGCTTTCAATTTTTCAAGGCAGAACACTAGATGGGAAAAACTAGCCTTAATTAGTGCCTTCATGCTACTAAGCAAATGTTAAGATGCACTGTCAAGTTTCAAAGTTTGTCTGCACATCTTGCAAAAACCGATCTCCCTAAGAGGCACCATCTTTCAGATACACACAAATCTAGAAGTACGTTGACAAGAAGAATTTGGTTGCAGAAAGAGAACAATGAAGGTGAATCAAAAAAGATACACAATACTTTTAACACAAAACCAAAAAGCAAACATAATAAATACCTACATTTAGATTTTTCCCAAGTTAAACATTTTTAAGATTCTGCAGGCAGTCTTTTCATCAATGCTCACAGTCAAAGGGAAGGTGTTTGAAAGGGCCAGTCAAATCTGGGGAAGCAACAAACACTTCTGGGGCTGTGTCCCACCCAGGGGTTTTGCTGATCTGACCACGGGACTTGCTTTCAGAAACTGGGTCTGCTGAGGACTGATGGGGTGCATCTGTCAGAATAGAGGAAGAGTGTCTTCTGCTACAGGCTTGCCAAGCTGTAGCAAGAAGGGCTTTAACATGCCAGAGGGAAGGGAACCTCAGTCCATCCCATTCCTTCCAATTTTGTGCTAGTGCCAGTAACAGATACCCAGACCCTGAAGAGGGATCACAGGTCAGCAGAAAAGCACCAGAAGAACACCACAAAGAAATTCCAGCCACTCCAGCTAGTAAGCCAGCTTCATTAGGGTCTCAACTCCAAAACACCTATGTAATAGTACAAAAGAAGGGGAATAAACAAGAAGAAATGTGGGCATGCCTGCAGGCTGTGATTTCAATTGCATGTCATGGACAAACAGTGGGATGGCTCCAAAGAGTGGAGTGTTGGAACGAAGGATACAGGCTCTTCAGGAAGTATCCGGAGGGCAGACAAGAAGGTGGTGTTGCCCTCTATGTCAATCACCAGCTGGAGTTCATGGAGCTTTGCCTGGGGATGGATGAGGAGCTGACTGAGAGTTAATGGGTCAGGATTAAAGGCAGGCAAGGGACAGGTGACTTCATCTATAGCAGGGAGTCTGATACAGATTGCCTGACTAGAGAACATGAAGCCCTTTACAGACAGAGAAAAGCAGCCTTGCATACACAAACCTTGCTCCTCCCTCATGGGGAACTTCAACCGCCCTTCTGTCAACACAGCAGCACATAAACAATCCAGGAGCTTCCTGGAATGCATTGATGATAACTTCCTTTTCTAAGTGATAGAGGAGTCAAGGAGAGGAGGCGCTATGCAGGACCTTTTTCTCCCAACAAGAAGGGGCTGGTAGGGAATGTGAAACTGAAGGGCAGCCTTGACTGCAAGGACCATGAAATGGAGTTTGAGATCCTTAAAGCAGCAAGGAAGGCACACAGAAAGCTCACTACCCTGGACTTTGGGAGAGCACACTTTGGCCTCCACAGGGATCTGCTTTGTAGAATATAATGGGATAAAGCTCTAGAGGGAAGAGGGGCCCAAGAAAGCTGCTTGATATTCAAGGATCACCTTTCTCCAAGCTCAGGAGTGATTATCCCAACAGAGAGGAAGTCAGGCAAAAACGTCAGGATGGCATTAGATGAACATGGAGCTCCTGGATGAACTCAAACACTAAAAGAAAGGCTACAGAGGATGGAAGTAATGACATGTAGCCTGCGAGGAAAAGAGATTTTCTGAGCAGCCAAAGTGTGTGAAACTGTGAAAGCTAAAGCTTCCCATGAAAAAGGGAAATAGCCTACATGTGTAAAAAGGGAAATAAGGAAGACCCAGAACTCCGTCAGTCCCAGCTTGGGGTAAGATTATGAAGTAGATGGCTTCGCTAAAGGCAAATCATGTCTGATTTGTGGCCTTCTACAGCAGAGTTACAGCAATGGATAAGAAAAGCACAACCAGTGTCATCCACCAGGACTTGTGCAAAGCATGACACTGTCCCAATAAGACATCCTTGTCTCTAAACTGGAGACACAGATTTGATGTAAAAGGAAAAGGCTGGACAGTCGCATTCAAACATTTGTGGTCAACAGATGGACGTCCAAGTGGAGTCCAGTAATGAGTGGCATTGTGAAAGCATAAGCACTGATACTAGAGTTAAACACCCTCGCTGGTGACATGGACAGTGGAATCAACTGCATCCTGAGCAAGTTTGCTGACAACACCAAGCTGTGTGGTGCAGTCAACACACCTGGAGGGAAAGGATACCATCCAGAAAGACCTGGACACACTGGACCTGGAGAGGTGGGCCTGTGAGAAGCTCATGAAGATCAATTCATTCTGTGAAATCCGAAAGGTAACATCCCCAAGGGGAATATTATTCCTAAGCCAGTTGAAGTTTCTAGTACATTGTACATTCTGTATATTTATTTAGTAGTGTTGTACAGCACTTATGGCTACATCTATACAGTCAGATTGGCTGCTACTCTTGAGGAACACATTCCCTGAGGTAGCTCGGGTGCAGCTGCAGTGGGAGCTGCAGGTTGAGCTCTGGCTGGTGGAGCCCAGGCAAAGAGGCCATGAAGAGCT
>VZTN01010928.1:2146-21898 GCA_013400515.1 Erpornis zantholeuca | reverse complement strand
ATTTTTAGCCAGGACGCCCACTGATACCTAATACCAAGGATTTTTTTAACCACCTGATTTTCCAAACAACCAAAATAAACCAAAGCAAAACATATATTTTGAAACATGTTGATTTCTGGAGAATTACAGAATTCAAATGTAATGTGATTCTATGCTAAAGTGATCTAAAAGACTGCAATATGCACAGAAGCAATCTAAGACCATTATGCCTAGAAGAAGCCAGAGAATCTGAAGGTTGATATGAATACAATTAATTTAAATATCCCTGCCATAAGTATCTGTTCTGCACCAAAAAGGCTAAGAATTGATCAAGTTCCTGACAGAATAAAAATGCTCAGAAATGGAGAAAAAATCTGTTACAGGTCTGAGATATTCCCTGTAACTGAATCTGCAGTTTGGTGTTTAGGCACAAGATTGTAAAACATTAGCAGCCATTGGAAAAAAGGGGCTGGGGCAATAAACAGCATTTACAAGTATTATGTGCTCAGTAAAATTTCCCAGTATAGAACAGTATTTCAGTCCTCTTGGGCCTATTTCATGGAATTTGAGTTGATTATATAGTTTTTATGGGTCTCACAGGGGCTATCAAGGAAATGTTTGAAAACCAAATTTTTGTATTAAAGAGCAAAGGAAGGCTTATAGTATTTTCATTATAGCATATTTTACTTATTAATCCAGTCTTTTTTCAGATTTATCTAACAGTTATAAGAAAAACTAAAGCATGCTTCGATGTTGATAATTTTAATAGAACGGATACTCAATTTATGATGGAAACTATTCCCCTAAAAAGAAACTAGTTATTCTGAACAAATACATAGATGAATATTTTTCAAATAATATGTATTTCTGTTTTTAAAGCAAAGAGGTAGTGAATATGTTTTAAAGTAGGTGCTTTTAATCCATTGTGGTTAAATAACTTTTCTTAAATCAAGCATGCAAACCATTACATTCAACCTCTTACATATACTTTTATAAAGTATTCCTACTGCCTATGTATTTGAAAAGCTATCACAGTAATGTACAATTATATTAGAGTTTCCAGGTAAAGGGATTACTGAGAGAAAGGTAACCATTCAGAAAGAACAGAATATTTCCATCTGTGCATCTGGACAAAAATTAACACTGTAGAGAGTGTTTTGTCAGTGTTTAATTTCTAATGATTGTAAATTGAGCTTTGTCAGTGATTCTCAACAAATTTAGAGTATCAGGGTGACATCACCAGTGTTTCAGGTCAAATCTCTCTTGTGAGTCAAAGTTTCCATTTGACTAACACAATGACTGAGAATATCCACATGGCTGAACAGTTTGCAGGGTTGCCATCTGCCCTGCATGTAGTCAGGTTAAAGTTGGGAGATCATTTGAAAATTGTACAGGAAGGCTTTTTTTGTTCAGAAAATAATTCTGGAAGTTAAGGAGAAAAATATTCTGTTTCTTGGCCTTAATGTTTCTAAACACTGTAGTTAGTAACAAATTCAGTAGTCTTGTGCTTTAGGCAAATACTTTAATAGTACTTTTGAACTCTTTTACAGTCTTAAATTGAAGTATATTAAACATAATGGAATATATAAATACTTATGGTTATTGTAGTTCCTGATATTAATAATTTATAACTTAAGGAGATTCAAATCATGAATGAAGCTATTAATTATTTATTAACAATAGGCTACTAATGAGAGGCTAACGACAATGTTCAAAACAAGACAGTGTCTCTTAATAATCTGCAAAAATCTAGAAATCAAGCTGCTAGCTATTTCTGCTTCAGAGATTAAAGTTTTGTTTCATTATAGCCTATGCAGCAAATTGAGATGCTTTCTTAATTCTTAACATCTGCATTTTTCTCTATTGATGACTGACAGAAGATAAAACCAACCTTCAGTTTAGAGAACTACTGATTACTTATTTTCTCCTGTCCAGTCCTAATACAGTTGTAATTTATATCAATGTAGACTTCATTTTTTCCAGTAATTATGACCTGAGTCAACATTTTGCAAGAGCGTCTGCCAAAATCTATTGACTTTGATGCTGATTGGTGCAAAATGTGGAATTTACAAACCATTGAGAAATCATTCGATGCCATGCCCTGCAATTAAGGAGAAGTCAAGCAATAATAAAATCCAATTAACTGTATGCCTACATTTGAAATTCTCATGTTATAGTCAGAAAAAAGAATATAAAGTCAAGGGCAATAGATTAACAGGGCTGAGCTTGGGAACACTTAGGGGAATAAGAAAGCCTAAGCATAAGAGCCATCTGTCTCTGCCTTCATATCATTTCTTATCTTCCTTTGCCATTTTAATTAAGATGCTAATAAATTTACTCATAGATTTAATACTCAGTGACAATTATGGGTCATAAACTGAAGTAAAATCCAATGGAATGGATTTGTAACTTGTAAAAACCCCCAACTTTGTTGCCTAGTCAACCACACTAGTTTTTTTTAATCCGTTTTATTTTTTTTCCTCCCTGAAGGGAAAGATTGTTGTTTAGAAAAAGATTTAAACTTTAGCCCCCACATATTAAGCGGAATTAATGATCTATTTGCTTAGACACCATATATTACTTCTAGTTTATCCATCCACTGGGTAAACGTTAGGCACTACTTGGTCACAATGATAGATTTGAATGCAGGCTGGGACATCAATCAGTGCTGGCAACTGATTAGTTGTTTGTGTCTTTGACAAGCTCTTCCATCTCACTGAATGAAAGCTTGCTGATTGCTCTCACTTCTCTCCACATTCATTGCTCTCCACTGCCACTATATTATATGGTTAATGCTGATGGTGGAAATCCTCCTTGACAGCTAACACTGAATATCTTCCATTCCCTTATCATTACATGTACGCTATTCCGTGTTCCTTTAAGGACTAGAATTTCTAAGTGAGGTCATCCACACCATTAGATGTACAGAGGGCTGGCACAGTAAGGCTGGGACCTGCTGATGAGAGAGATTTTGTGCATGAGGAAAGAAAAAAGAGGCTGCATAGTAGCATAATATGTGTCTGACTGTTCACAAGTTAAGATCTGGTTACTGAACACAAGCAAATTATGAGTAAGAGGGGAAAATTCTTAAGAATGGAAACAGTTGGAAGGCTCTGCATCAGGGTAGCTGCACACGAGGTTAAAGGCACAATGGGAAATTCAGTTTCCTCCTGTAGCCAAAGGCAAAATGCTGGAATCTTGGCTGAGATTGTCAAAGCTGTTCAGAAGACCTAGTTTATCCCAACCAAATAACAGTATTTAAGAAATTTCAGTCTTTGGCAGCAATAAAATAGATTTATCAGATAACTTCAGCATTGCTGTATTATCATTATATTTACTTTTCTGCAACAGATGGAGAGAATACATTAGCTGAAGTATTTGAGGAAGTACAGAAAATATGAATGTTGACTTTCATGACATCCAACATTGTCTAGCATATGTTTGACATGTGTGATTAAGCATCAGGAGGACTGGAACAGCAGTAATGAAAATCAGCGGTGCTTTAATCACTTCTAAAGTGCACACTGAGGACAGGACAACAGCAACATGTTTGAAGAGTCTTTTGCTGCTTCTAATAAGAGATACAAAGAATATTTACACCTGTCTTAGACAATAAAAATGTTGTTTGATGAAAAATAAGTGGGGATTTTTAGTTGTGATTTGGGGTTGGGGTTTTTTAGTTTGTTTTGTTGTTCTCTTTGGTTTGGTGTTTGCTTTTTTTTTTTATAATGATATTTTAAAAAGATAATCTTTCCAAATGTGGCTCAGGTGAAAAAACCTGAATGTTTTATATATGAAAAACTAGATGATGATGATGATGGATATATTATGGGAAATAAATAATGGTGTTATTGCACATGGTAGAGTATCTATGTAAAGCCATTTGGAAAAATAAAGAAATAAAGCTCACAGTGTCTCTTAGCTGCACATGTCAATTCTCTGAAGGCAAATAATATTTCATTTGTCAAAGGGGAAAACTGAAGGGGAAAATGAAGAGAGGATCACCCCATACATGCAAAATCATGCAAATAAGTGCATGAAATTTCAGGATAACTAAGTAATAATTTAATGCAAGATCACTATCAGATCTGTATTCCTGTTTTCATTAGGGAATAGATACACACAGAAAACATAGCCATGTTTAATGGTCTTTCTTATTCCAGTCACACGTTGAAAACCAAGCCTAATCCTGCAGTCAGTTTTGCAGACCTCCTGCTGTATCTTTCCTTTCGTATATTCTGGTTGCCCTACAAGATATGCTAGAAAGGATAGTCTCTGCAAAGGAAAATTATTTGATGATTTCTGATTTGCCATGGTTCTTTTTAGTATATGAGACCACTGAAGGCTACGTAGCCCTTCAGAGTAGATTTTCTAGCTAGTCGATGGATTTATACAGACATTTAGTGTGATGAGACGGTTGGGCAGAGTCATTTTCACTGGTTCAAGCAAGCTCTGACAGAGGGTCAGGAAAACAAACTGTATGACTGCAAGAGCTTTGGAATATCAGACACCATTTGGTAAAGAAACAAAACAATAGAGACTGACAAGATCAGTACCGCAGCCAAGTGAGTTATGGTTCAGAAAAACAACAGCTCTTGTCCTGTATCCTTTAAATGAACAGCGATAACAGCCCATGCCATTCATACTTGCTGTGCTTTATTTCTCAGTTGCAGTCAAGCAATTCAAACATTGTGCATTACTGTTCTTTTGTAGATTTATCTTTAAAGAAATCATGGCAATGGTTTTATATCAAACATTATTTTCCACATGGTTTATTTCAGATACCTATCAACACTTCCACTTATGCTGAGAGGCCATGAAACCCTTTGCATCCTGCAGCTTGAATTGTAATGTGGACTTCTAGTTGCTACTGCCCCTGTGTGTTTTGCATACTTTTGGTGGACACTTGAATCTGTTCAAGCTCAGGTTTCAGTTTTTCAATCATCTAAGACTTCAAACTCATGCCAAATATTACTCCTTATATTGCACTACATTGCACTGCACTGTATCATCCTGAACATGGATGTCTCAGAGTTACCATTCCAACTGTGGCGCAAAACAGACACAGTGTCACAGAAAGGAAAGATTCAGCACATACCCCAAGGAATCTGTAATCTAAATTACACGGTTGTCACAGCATACACAGAGTCATAGAATCAAAAAATGTTGAGATTGGAAAAACCTCTAAGACCACTGCTTCCCAATATTAACACTGCTGTGTTCACCACAAAATCATGTCCCCAGCAACCTACTGAACACTTCCAGGGATAGTGATTCTACCACTTCCCTGCGTAGCGTGCTTCAATGTCTGACTACCTTTCCAGTGAAGAAATTTGTCCTAGTATATACCCTTTGTACTCTCTGCTATCACTATATATAACCATATCTCTCCTGTTCCTCTCTCTGCTATCACTTGCTACATGGGAGAAGAGATTGACCCCCACCTGGCTACAGCCTCCTTTCAGGCAGCTGTAGAGAGTGATAAGGTCTCCCCTGAGCCTCCTTCTCTCCAGGCTAAACAACCCCAGCTCCCCCAACTGCTCCTCACAGCACTTGTTCTCCAGACCCTTTGACAGCTCCATTTCCCTTCTCTGGACTCACTCCAGACCTCAAAGTATCTCCTGTAGTGAGGGACCCAGAACTGAACACAGGATTTGAGATGCAGCCTCACCAGTGCTGAGTGCAGGGGGACAATCCCTGCCCCTGTCCTGCTGGCCACATTGTTGCTGCTACAGGCCAGGATGCCATTGGCCTTCTTGGCTACCTGGGCACACCCTGGCTCATGTTCAGCTGCTGTCACCAGCACCCCCAGGTCCTTTTCCTGTGGGCAGCTTTGCAGCCACTCTGCCCCAGCCTGTGGCACTGCCTGGGGTTGTTGTGACCCAAAGGCAGATTTGACACTTTGCCTTTTTGAACCTCATTGCATTTACCTCAGCTCATCAAATCACTCTGTCCAGATCCCTCCAAAAATCATTCCTGCCCATTAGCAGATTAACATCCCAATTGAACTCAGTGTCATCTGCAAAATTACTGCAAGTTTACATTTTTATAAATAATTGCTTTCGTAATTTTGCAATTTGAGTAAAAACCCCAATCTTAGCTTTTCCTGTAGAAGTAAAAATATGTATGTTACCTGAAGCTATAAGGAGTATGCAAAGGGTTGGGCTATCTATATTTTTGCATGGAAATTCCTTAAAATGTCAAAGGTACATTTACCTCTACCTAGAATGTGGTTGTGTCTATGAAGTAAAGTAATTACCAGAGCTATGTTGCAGTACAATGTGTTTAATTTTAATGTTCTTTACAGATGACTCTTTGCCGATTAATAATAACATCATCCGTAGATACGTATCTGAGTAAGGAAAACAGTGCTACATCCTCTTTACTTCCAACTTTGGTTTAATTATACTTTTTCTCTGCTCTCTTTTATTAAAACAGGAATTTATTACCCTAAATTTAGATTTCCCATTGGATTAAGCTGAAATAATGTTATTGATACTTACCAGCTCTTTTAAAGCCTGGCAAACGTTTCAAAAAAACTAGAACAAAAGACAGAAAGCATTTCTTCCCTTAAGCATCACCTCATGGGCCCACTATTTAATAGTGTGTATTTATTAACCTGATTTTGTGGAGTGTTCAATGTTGTCATATTACCAAAGCTCCTTTGGTATCACATTTTACAGAATTGAGTTAAAACTCAACTGTTTTTATGGAATGTTGCAGAGGATTAAGCACTGGAAAAATTTATTTAGAATGGATCTTTTCCAAGAAGTGATCTACCTTTTATTACTTCTATACTCTGCGCAGAATGCTCAGAAAAAATTCTTATTGTTATAAAAAACCAAACAATAATGTACAGCTACTGCTGCAAAAGAATATGCATGCAAACATTTTAAAGATTTAATACAAAGGAACATGTAACTTTGGAGTGCAACTATACCTTTAATTAGCTGGTTATCAAGCTAGTATTTTGTTTTTAGCTTGGGGTCTTAAAAGAGCCATAAGAAAATATTTTTCACTTATGTATAAAACAAAAATTCTTGAGAATTATATTGAGTCTATATTTTCACCCTGTGTTTCTGTTTCCTCTCAATCACTAAAAATAGAATGGAGGAAGGTAAAAAACCATATGCATATTTAAATATATCTTCTGTACAGTACAAAAACAACATCCATATCTTAGGTCAAAAAATTTAGGAAGACAATTTTCTTTTCAGTACACAGAAACTATATAATATTTGACAAGGTAATGAACAAATTACTTTGTCTTTGGGAAGACTAGTGAAGGTGCAGGTTATGGAAACTGAAGGAAACTGAAATATGTTTCAATAGTTTCTCTCTCAGTTTATGCTTTGACTGAAACTGATTTTCAACCCCTCAAAAAGACATGTCCTTTAAAAATGCTGTTGTAGAGGTATGAACATTGAAAAGCAATGAACCAGGTCTTACTCCTGTAAGAGTCACTGGGAATGTTGTCCCTGAGTTCACTGAAAGTAACTTTAGCCATCATGAGTCATATATGGTCATATATTGGTCATATATTGGTCATATATGCCAATGAAGGCTGAAACTGGATTGCAACACAAGTTATTTGGGATACCCTTTTAAAGAGTTGCAGCAGCTGAAACTTCCTACATTCTGATTTACAGCTGAAATTGGTATGTCAGATAGGGCATGCCAGAAATCAAGGTAGTCAGCAGTACTGTTGTAAGTTTTATACAGTAGATTCGAGCTATTTTGTGTGAATTACATGTTTTCTCTAATGTTTCTGTGAATGAAATAAACATTTAGAGTATGAAAGTATTTTATAAAAGTTAACCAGCTTTGCCATGAGCAGAGAAAAAAGACCAGTAGAAATTTACTTTCCCATTGTGTAATCAGTAAGTTATTACACATAATGTGTGTGAAGATCCAATGAAAATTTGCCCCTGTGTATTTATTTGGAACAACACCTTTGCCATTATCTCCTTCAGTCTCTAATGTAAATCGACCAGATGGGATCACAGAAAATTTGTTTATTGGCTGTGATCTTCAGCTAGATTCTGGAATATTTATTATAGGGAAATATCCCAATTTCAACTGAATTAACTTTCTGAGTATAGTTCATTTTGCTAAGGTATCTCATTCTAGCAGTACCTTGGGTCATTTTCCTCACTGGGGACAAATCACAGACAACTACAGTACTCACCTCCCCCAAACACAGAGATACTTCATTTGCCATTGGTATGGGACATATTTTCAATCAAATACATTGCAGTACACAAGCTTATACTTTTCTAAATCCTCTTTCTTGTCAGATATCCAGCTGTGCTGATGTCAGAATTTTCAGAACCTGCCCGTAACAAAAAGATTATGTTACAGAAACTTCTTTTTATGCAAACTAACTGCACTGCATAAAGAAACACAAAATAAGTGTCCATATTGCCCTTGCCTTTCTCTTCTGTGCTGCATATATATTTCAAACAAATTTTTATCTTGTATCATTAAAAAATTTAAATTTTTGATATTGTTAACAATGGAAAAAGAGCAAAAATAATTAAAAAAAGAAAACATACTACTTTTATTCAAAATTACTTTCATTGGAAATTATTTCTCTTATAAAGATACCATAATCTAAATGTGATGATAAACACCTTTATTACGGGAGATATTTTCCAAGGAGGATGTGGGGAGATAAAAAATTATTAGCAAAAGATACATTCATAAGGGCACACACTTGTGATTTTTAAAAGTTTTATGCATTTTTAGTCTTTCCATATCCTTCATTTACGGAAGGACAGACGGCAGATGCCATTTGATGGGGGAATTGGAATATGATAAGGGATGGTATGGTTATATGGTATAATAGTTTTATGGTTTTATTGTATGGTTAATAGTTTTACAAGCAGCACACCAAATACCATGCAGAAGATCAGTATGAGAAAAATCAGGAAAAGAAAAAAGATTATACTTGTCTAGCAGAAAAGATGAGAGAAAAAGAAAAGCAAAACAGGTCAGAGAAATCACAGACAGCTGTGAAACGCCTTGAAAAAATGAGCAACACACAAAACGATGAACACATGCAATAAACAGTCCAGAAAAGTCATCCATGGCACACAGGAAAAATGATGGAATTTTTCTCCTCTTTTAATAGCATGGAAAATATTTAGCAATGGTCATTCAGTGTTGAAAGGAGATCAAAAGCTGATAAAGTATCTGACAAATTTCATAGGGCGTCTTTCTTGTTATTGTTGCAGACAATCTTTTCTCCCTGATCCAGGTCAGAGGCATGACTAGCTCTTATCACTGATAAGGGCAGAGCCTGCTGATACCCAAGCTCAAGGTCAGGTTTCTATGCAGATTAGCCATATGTAAATCATGTCTTTAAAACTGCACAGGGAGAACACCTGAAACTGACAGCAATTAATACTGCTTCAAAGAAAGATACAAAATTCAAAGGATCTTGGATGAAGTGATAGAATTAAGAGAATATCGATGTCCGTGACATCTCTTTACTCAAAATCTTTTGTGTGCATCTAAATGCTACCTAATAAAAATGGTTAAGCAGGTTAATCCACTTCCTCACAAAGTTGTCCTCCATGTAATGCCAGCTTTTGGAACTCTGAATTGCTGTTTTAGGATAGGTAAAGTGCAGATGTTCAACCTAAGTGTTTCAAATTATGATATCATCTGAGAAATAAAATGGATTAGTAATGAATAATTTAACTGAACTTTACAAACGTGACAGTAGTTTTCACTCATGCTTCCATAAAAAGGTCAGTTTTGCTCTAGAGTTACTGGCTCCTGTAAACATGTAATCAGGCTGAACAGGTTAAGATGAATCCAACTTACTACAATGATATTCTGTGTGAAAAGGTGACATAACTCCCTGATAAACCAAGCAGTACACATGACCAAATATCTGTGCATCTCTCTCAAAGTACAAATTCTGTACACAGTGCATAGCTACAGGCTCACTCTAACATTTTGGAGGCATTAAATAGCTGAAAATGCTTTTTCTCTTCCCATGCTCCAACAGGAAGATAAAGCTGCTTCTAATCATGGATTTGCAGAGTAAGGGGTTAGAAGGAACCTCCAGAGATCACCTAACCTAACTTTTTTCATGGCAGGTCTAATTGGATACAGTGCCTCCAGACCCTGGGTTTCTGAGTCATGAATACCTCCAGTGATGTACATCTTACAGTTTCTTACTTTTTGAGTTCTCTTACTTGATTGATCATGGTGAAAAGTGCTTTTCTTACATCTCATTGGAATTTATCAGAAAGTCTCAAACTGCTCATTTTCTCTTGGCTAGTGGACTTGTGCAGTTCCATTTGGAGTCTGACTTCATCTTCTCTGGGTTCTCCAACTAAGTAGTAACAGACACGTATCAGGTATCCCAGAAACTATCTTTTATACAAGGAGAACCAGCCCATCTCCCTCAGAATTTTGGTCCTGAGGGTGCTAACAGAACTTACTGGCCCTGAACCATTTCATCTGGTGCCCTTAGAACCCCTATACATGAACCCATATGTGTACAAGAATGACTGCCTCATCTTTTTCACCTCTCAAATATGTATTCATCTCTGTCTTTCTCATAGTTTCCCAAGATTGCTGAAAGAATATCTAAGATCCAGAAGAGGAGAAAGGCAATGTAATAGTGGGAAAAACAGGGACAACAATGATTACACTTCTACATTTGCTGAGAACTCACTATTGGTTTGTCTTGGTCTTTGACATATTTTTCTCCTTGCCATCACCCGACTTTTATTTAGGTACTGTCAGTAGTCAAATGTATATGGTTTTGAGATAATGAGAAAGGGTGAGGGAACTATGTCAAAGCATTTCTTATCCAAATCTGTGACTAAAGGCTTCTATTTTCCAATTCCAGTTGGTTTTACTCCAACTGCTAGCTACTGATGGGAAACTGATTTACTCAACAGCAGCTGAAACACACTACAAAGGAAGATCCTAGTGTCTGTTGGAAACCCTCTTCTGTGGCAAGAAGGGTAATTGGAATTTATCACACCATAGCTAGGACCAGTGTTGAGTATTTATGATAGGCTGAAGATAGTTTGGACACTACAACTAGGGCTGATTATTGGTGTTCCTTAGAAAACTGTGCCATTAATTTCAATCCTGTAACTTTAAACCAAGTCAATTCCAGGGAATCGGAAGGAATTATATAAGTAAAAAGAAAAGGCAGAAAATTTAGAAAATTAATAGTTTATAATTACTTCTGGTGCAGGCTGAGGAGTAAATATGCAGTAACAAATGAGAGACATTCATATAAACTACAGGACAGGACAGCACAATAATCAGTTCTTCATACCTGATTCTGAGGAAGTGGAACCAGTGTAGCTAGATCCCCACTAAAAAAGCTGCACATTTTTGTTGTTTTATATGCCTGTGCTATTATTTATGTGTAGGTTCATTAGGGTGTTACACAGCTCTATGTCAGCAAACAGGCATTTATGTGGCTGCCCTGGCGCTCCTAGAACCATCATGCTCCTGAGCTCGCCAGGCCTCCTCCAGCTGGTGCACTCAGGGGCACCTGCTGTGTGTCTGACAGGTCACTGCTACAAACAGGCTGAGCCCCACGTTATTAGGGCATTGCTTCACACAATAAGATTTAAAAGTCTCTCTCTACAGACAGATACAAACACATATGTGTACATGCACTTATTTCCTTTTTCCAATATGTATCTAAGTACAGCAGCATTATTGGTGGGGTGACTGGGCCGTGATAGGGTGGGAGTGGGAGCAGTAACAATCTTTCCCCTTCAGCAGTTGGAATTTCATTCCTTCCTTTATTTTTTTTCTATTGTTTTTTTTTTTTAATAACCCAAAACATATATACATGTATAAATGTACAGCTGCTCTCTCACAATCTGCTTAAAATAAAAGTCACCTGGATCAAAATTTGCAATAGGCATATTTACATTTTCAGATAGTGAGCTTAAGAGCATTTAGATAATATTAATTTTCAATGGTGTGCATTCTGGAACATTTATCTCTTACAAATGAAAGTGGAAATATGTCAGTATATTAGAAGCTATCTTACTAGGGTTACATGCATCAACACAGAAGAGATAAGGAAGCATTCGTGAAACATCTATATTCTTTTGGAGATAGAAAGGGATTTACTTGTAACTAGATAGAAGAAGAGCAAATGGAGGACTAGGGCCCAGCTTTAAAGTGCTGTTCTATTTTCTTTTTCTCCTCTGTGTCTCTATAAAGACTGATATAAAAACGTAGAGAAACCAGCAGTTACCATGAGGCTTTTACACTTAAACACACACTTGCTGACTTCCACTGATGTCAAGTGGAGTGAAACAGATATATGCTGATGTAAAATGTAACCTTTGCTTGTGTTGACTTTCTTAGTTACTTTCGTCTCTTTAATTTTCTTTGCCTCCAAAAATTTTTAATTTTCTCCAGAAAAAAATTCCTTTGGGAATGTCAGTGCAAGATGCTAAAGGCTGTTTTCATATTTGCTGTTTAACTGCTTCTGCTTAGATGAACTATCAGGATTTGTGCTTTTCCATCCATTTTTTTGCTAGAGTGCCTGACCTAAAACCGCAAAATAGTCATTTCAACCCCCTTTCCTGCCTCTCAGTTTAATTCTATATCTGTAAATAAGACTCAGAAGGTATAATACAGTTTGGGAAAATAGTTCCATCTTTAAATGTTGCTCCCTATTGATAGGCAACATAAAAAGAATATCACAAGATTAGGAGCTCAGTAAGTTTATCCAGCAGGCTGCTGTGTTCTGTCTTTTAAAAATGAAGCAATATTGTGAACCATTATGGTAAAAAAAAAAAAAAAAAAAAAAAAAAAAGAACAAAATGAAAGCGAGAAGATTCTTTCTGCTATGAAAATAATTCACTCAGAAAATTTCACCTGGGGAATAGGAAGCTATGACAAAGCTTTTCTTTAATAGTTTTAGCTTAAGGAGAGGAGGAGACGTGTCTACATCCACCAGGAAAAATGCAGGATAATAGAAGATATCTATAATTAGTTCCTTGCTTCTGTAAGATCACAGATAACAGTGTAGTTATTTACGCATTTTCAGTGCCCTGGAGGCCTCACTCCACTGTAATTCAGTATATTAGACTGAATATACTTCCCTTACTCTGTTTAAGGGAAGGCAGGTGGGAGTAAAAAGGCAGGCAAGGCTCTGTGGGAACACAGAACCTCTTGTCAAACAAATAGATACTCAGGAAGCTCCTTAGGTCACACTTTTTACAGATTTGCAAAGTTTGTCTTTTTCTTCCCTGACCAAAACGAAAGACATAAAAATTGTGTAAGATAATCCCTCTTCCTTGGAAAACCCTCCCATTATTTTCTCTACAGGCACTTACACTCTAGAAGGCAGTATATTTTCCTCTTTCTCCTTCCCACAGGAAAGTAAATATAAAAAAAAATTATTAAAATTTAGGAATTTTTGAAAGAGGAATACATATTCATCACATTTTTCATTTTCCCTGTGATTTTTTCTGTCATTTTTAAAAACTCTGATTTGCAAGCAAAATTCTCAATGAAATAAAGAAAAAGGTACCCATTTACATACACTAGACTGTAGATTCACAGTATTAATGAAGAGAAATATGGCATTGATTCCAAATATAAATCTGCCAAAGGTTTTTCTGAGTCTTTCATGAGTCAGTAGACAATTT
Organism: Erpornis zantholeuca; assembly: GCA_013400515.1. Lineage (NCBI taxonomy): Eukaryota > Metazoa > Chordata > Aves > Passeriformes > Timaliidae > Erpornis > Erpornis zantholeuca. Next base: position 8,261 of record VZTN01010928.1, on the reverse strand, counting down.
TGATCACACAATATTTATATCCCCGGTTCTAAGGCATGTGGCAGCAGTCACATTTTAATTGAACTCACACATTGACTTCTGTACAGCAAGCAGAGTACAGATGGAATACTTTGAATAATTATGTTCACTAAAATAATTATGATAACAAAAGACACAAAAGTTGGAATAGCACTTTAAATGGACACATACCAAGTGTCTACAGTAATGTTGTGGAGGAATTTAGTTTGACAAATACAGGATAACTTTCTCTTTTTAAAGACGAAAGTGAACCAGAAGAGCACCTTCTTCCCTCTCCCCCTACTACTTTTCTTTGTGTTCTCCTTCTGACCTGAAACACTTCCTTTTTTAAAATGTTACCCCAATGAATCTCTAAATTTATCCTCATTTGAGAATCTATCTCTGCTTATTCCTATTATAATTTCTTACTGTGTTAAAACAACATTTATATGTAACGATAATCTCATAGTCAGAATTATTATCAGTACAAATGTATATTTTTTTCTCTCTTACAAAGTATGTATTTATGGCAGTGGTAGAAGATAATCTATGACTTCAAAAATTAAAATATTACTGTTAAAAATCTTCATATTGTTAAAATGGTATGTAGTACTTGAGAGAACTCACTACAGTATTCTGAGTGCATTATGATTAGCTTCAGTCCTTCTGTTCAGACAACAGTATTTAAAGACTTTGAACTTTGAGAGGGAGTAGTCCTTTAGCATTCTGATTTAAGGTTAGTGATCTTTAATATTGACCAAATCTTTTGGATTGAAGAAGAGTAAGTGTGGTATCATATATAAAAAAACAGGTAGCCTATTTCAAACCACTTGAAAAAATCTCTGGTTCTAATCTTGAAATATATGTAAATTCTTTACCAAGAAGGGACAAAAAAAGTTCTTTATTTCTATCTCTATGTAAAGAGTGAATCTAAAGCTAACTCCCAAGGTATGGATTTGGGACTGTAATTCTTTTTATTAATTTAATTTCTGTGCATTTAACTGCTGAACGTGGTTGGTTTTTGATCTCTGTCCCATATAAACAAATGTTGAACTTACATAAACAGGTACATTTCAAAGAAATGTGGAACAGGATGCATATATATTTTTCCCTACTGTTGTATAATGAAAATGATGTAATGGAGTATGATCTTGTGGTGGATTGACCCTGGGTGAACAACAGGTACCCACCAAGCAACTCAATTAATCTACCTCCTCAGCTGGAGAGGAGAGAAAAGTACAAAGAGAGGCTCATGGGTCAAGATAAGGGCAGGGAGGTCACTCACATTTATCATCATGGGCAAAGCCAACTTGGGGAAATTGATTTACTGCCAGTTGGAATCAGAATCGGATAATGACAGATAAACCCAAATCTTAAAAACACCTTCCCCTGACCCTTCCCTTCTTCCCTGACTCAGTTTCATTTCTTATTTTGTCCCACTCCTCCTGCTGGGTGGCGCAGGGTTGAGGGTGTGTGTGAGGGTTGTGGTCAATTCTTCACGCATCATCTCTGATGGTCATTCCTCCTCATGCTCTTCTGCTTCAGTGTGGGGTCCCTCCCACAGGGGAGAGTCCTCCTTTCCACTTGCCTGACATTCCCCACAAACTGCTCCACTGTGGGTCCCTTCAGGCACAGCCTGCTCCAGTGTGAGTCCCCCATGAGGTCACAAGTCCTGCCAGCAAACCTGCCCCAGAGTGGGCTCCTCTCCTCAGCCCCACAAGCTCTGGTGAGAGCCTAGGCTATCACAGGCTTCCCATGGGCTGCAGTCTCCTTTGGGCATCCACCTGTTGTGTGGTGTTCTCCACAGGCTGTAGGTGGATCTCTGCATCCCCATGGTCCTCCATGGGCTGCAGGGGCACAGCTGCTTCACCATGGCCTTCAGCACGGGCCGCAGGGGAATCTCAGCTCTGGTGCCCGGACCACCTCCTGTCCCTGCTTCTCCACTGACCTTGGTAACTACAGAGAGGTTTCTGTCACAAATTCTCACTCCTCTTTTCTCTAGTGGAAATTGTACTGTTTGTTCCCCTTCCTCTAAAATACTTTCTCTCAGAGTTGCTACCTCCATTGCTGATGGGCTCGACCTTGTGGTCATCTCAGAGCCAGCTAAGGTTGGGTCTGATGTGAGAAGCTTCTAGAAGTCACCCTGCAGCTACAAAAACTCACCACACAAACCTAACTCAGATTGTTTCTAAGACATTTTTGGTGTAATTCTTTTAAATAACTTATTCATTTTTAAGTAAACATGATTAATCACATGAAGATTTAATAGTGATTATATTGAAAGTGCTCTTTTCTTCTTTTTTTTCCCCCTGGGGAATAAGATTAGTAGACTTAAAAATCACAAGGCAGAATTAGAAAACAGAAGGTATATGTGAAATATAGTGACTTTGAAAATTGTTGCCCTTGTCACTTCTCAGAAGTGCAGTGCAGGAGAACACTGACAAACAATCCTTCATCTATAGGAAGTAAATGATATTTTTGTTATTGAAAAAAGTCATCATTCTTTCAAAGATACTGTACTATCTTAGAGAAAACTGGCCCCCAGCAGAAGAACTGCAGGCATCTCTGTAGTGCTCAACATAAAAAGGATATGAACCATTTGGAAATTGTCCAGGGTAGAACCATGAAAACGGCCAAGGGCTAGAACACACCTCCTATGAAGAAAGGCTGAGGTCTTTGGGGTTGTTCAGCCTGGAGAAAAGAAATATCCAGGGACAAATTATTGCAGCCTTCCAATACCTAAAGAGGTCTTACAAAAAAGACAAAGAGACACTTTTTACCATGACTTTACAAGAAAAGGTACAATAGCTTTAAATTTGTAAGAAAGTAGATTTAGATTAGAGCTAATGAAGAAACATTCAGTGACAGCAGGGGTGAGATTCTGTAACATGTTGCCCTGGATTTCAGCCTTCTGATGAACATCTTGAAAATCTGCTATGGAGTTCTCACAGAATTTTTCTGTAAACAGAAGCTGTGTTTCTGTTACCATCTCTCTTGTGTACATTCCATTCCTGATAGAAGAGGTTTTTGATGGACTTAGATTGGAATCAGTGGAATTGGAGAGGAGAAGACCTCACTATCCAATCCACAGGTTTCCAGAAAAATGTATAAAAGGCAGTGAAAGAATTAAACTTCCTCTTCTTTTCCTCTCCTGATCATCTCCATTCTGTGTGTGTGTGTGTTCATTTTGTGCTCTCTAGTGACAGTAACATCCAAAAATTGGAAGTGTTCAAGACAAGGTTGGAGGCATCTTTGGGCAACTGGTGTTGTGAAAGGTCCGTGATTGTGGCAGCAGATTGGGTTAAATGATTTTTGATGATCCCTTTCAACTCGAACCATGACTTTCTATTTGACATACATCTTTCTGTGCTGATGAAAATCTTCAGTTGTTTTTTATCTTCTTCAGTAAGTCTATATTTCACATTCAGCTTTCAGCTCTATAGTTACTTCTATGACTCTTTTTTACTGCAACTAGGATTAGTCATTCTCTACATTATTTTTGAAGAAAAATAACCCAAAAACCCAATTCTTTTTTCTCCTCCAAGAAGTATGTTACCTGTATTTACACACTACACCCAAAAACTTCATTAAACACCAAAAACTGCTTTCAGGGAATCTACAGCAAAGAGAAATTAAATTGGTAGCTTCATGTTTTAGCTTAATGTTTTCCATTTCGACTATTCAATGTGACCGGAAACCTTTCATACAAATTTTTTTTTCCCCTTTTCCTCCTGGAAAAGCATTTTCTGTGAAGAAAATTGTGCTAGTGACTTCAGACCCTAGCAACTTCTTTTGTGAATAAAGTCTGGCTATCTTGGCCTTAACTTAATGCTATTAACTTCCATCAGCTTTGACATTTGAATAATAAAATTGAAGCATAAACCATAATATATTTAAAATTATGTGAAACAAGTATATATTATAGGGTGTCACTACATGTTATCTTGAACACTTAATTAAATTAATATCAATGTCCACTGGAAACACATTTTTCATAGTGCAAATAAATTTGAAAGAACTGATAATGGTTCTCACTTTAAAACACATTGATTATGTCAATCTAGTGATACAGTATTGTTTTGTTTGATCTTCTGTCACTGTTTCCACACCTGAAACATCTAGTACTTCCTAGTTAGGCATTATGTGAAGGATAATATGAGGATAATATGAAAAATTTAATGAAAAATATAATATGAAAAGATAATAATATGAAATAATATTAATATGAAAAATATAAGTTTTACCTCCATGCAGAGTTTGGGGAAATAGCACCAAAAACACTTCTTGTAAATTACTATGGCTAAATTGTAATACCAGCAGGCTCATAGGAGAAATCTGTGTTAAAACACTGTAAGTCCAAGAAGACTTNAGCACTTGCCTACTGGACTCCCAGAGGAAAAGAGCTACTGCTGGACTTTCAGACCTTTCTTTCTACAGGATCACAGCTTCAACTGAACTGCTTTGCTTGGACTGCTATCACCACAGAGTGTCAGGTTGTGTTCTGACTTTTGTCAGTATTCTTGTACTACTGCATTTATTTTTTTTTATTTTCTTTTATTGAATTATAATTCTGACTTGTGATTTCCCACTGGTTTGATTTCAAACTAGTACACATTTGCAGATACTCTGGAACTGTGCCTGCATTTTCTGGACATTTCATCCTCAATTAGACTTGACGCATCCATCTCATAAATATTTTTCCATATTACTGTTTGAAACTTTCCTGTGACTTTCACTACCTTTTCATTTTGTTCCCTCATACCCAAGCATTTACCAATTCATGCTAATTTTCCTTCATCTCCATCCTGGAAATTTTATAATTTCTGGGTAGTGGTCAACATCTCAAGTACTGAAAGCGTTCTCTTTTGTCCCTTGACTTTTTCTTTTCATTCCTAGGTAACCTAGTTACTAGTTACAGCAATTCTTCTATGACTAGTGCCTTTACGTTGCAGCAGAGTATACTAATATTCTCATCTCTAAATTTACAGAGAAACTACATTCTGATGCTCCTTGAAACCCTTGGGAAAAATATTCTTATTTCCCCTTAAGTCTTGAAGATGCCTCTTCAGACATCATAATTTGTCAGAAAACTGGATGTGTGCATAGGAAAAACAATAGTTATACGTTTTCAATTAAACAACAAGACCTGTGTCCTTAAAGGAAAAAGATTGGAAAAGATGGAAGGCAGGAACTCAGCTTCAAAAACCTGCACTGGCTGTACTCCACTGACTCCTTTCAGCAGACAGAAATAGGAAAGCAGGCATTTCTACTTTGTCCTACCTATGCAGATCACAATAAATGGATGTGAAATTTAATGCACCACATTAGATAGAAACATAAATGTTGGCTTTATTCTCTTATTTTCAAAACCAATTAGAGTTTTCCCAAGACAGATTATTAAAGCTACTTCAGATACACAAACAGTTCAAGGGAGTTAGTTCACATGTAATCACATGAGTCATTGATTTTACTGAAAGATTTTGCAAAACACCTGTAGCAATTCATACATAGCTGCAGACCAGTGGATAAAAATTCTAATTGGATAAACAAGGACAAGTTCGCAGATGCTAATTAGCTAGAAGTTTTATTTCATGTAGAATTCAACTAAGGTGACCTTTTCTTAAAAAACAGAGCAGAAATAGTTGTCGTGAATGCTGTGTATTCTGTAGTCACTTTCAGACATTTTCTAAGAACCTCTTAGAAAATGAGGTTCTTAGAATATGAATAGTTACTACAAAACTTTCTCTTTTAATTGACCTTACCTAAAAAGTGTAGAACCCCACTGACTTCAGGAAGAAAATAACTCAATTTGCCTTTGTAATTATTTGTAAGTCAATGCAGTGCATAAAAAAAAGCATTATGCTGTTATATTCTTATGAAAATTAAATAAGGACTATGAAAAGCAGCTTTTTACATTATAAAATTGGTTTAAATTAAGGCCACTTATAATGGAGAAAGTGAAAATAAGCGCGAGCATGATGTATTAAACTGGAAATATTTGTGTCACGGGAGACACAAATTTGGCACAAAAAACCCTCCAACAAAAACAGCAAAAACAATATCCTTCCCCTCCTCCTGCCCCCAGAAACCCCCAAAATCAACTGAAAAAAACACCCCA
>VZTN01010925.1:2918-13780 GCA_013400515.1 Erpornis zantholeuca | reverse complement strand
ATTCCTCAGAAGCATCTCTAACATGACTCAGTTGCCATGATTAAATAGTCAAACAATATCCCTTTAAAGCACGGCCCTATCTAATAAAGGTCACTTTCTACTGTCTCAGTGATACTGTGTTCCTTCTTGTCGGAGTCCAGGGAAGCCTGAAAGCTTCTCCTGCTCCTCTGGTGGTTTCTTTATAGCCCCAGAGCTCCTCAAAAGTGGCCTAGCCAGCGACCTGGGCTTTTGGAGAAGCTCCCTCCACTTTTGGGAGAACCTGAACCCACCAGAGAGGTGAAGAGATTTTTGTTTAGTGTACCACAGAGAGTTTAGTTGTTACTTCGTAGCCCACCCTCTCTTCCAACATCCTCAATGTATCAACTTAGCTATAGCCTTCCTTTCCTACTCTCTTTGCCACTTCATCTCTCAGTGTTAGTTCAGTCTGACTTGACTATCAACAATGTAAGGATCTTTAAGTGATCTTTCTGGCATCCATTAAACCTTATCATTAATGGGTTTCACAGTAATTCAATAGAAGCTAAATTTGCTAAGTAGAATAGAGTTCATTTTTCAAATGGATCTCAATGGGGATATTGTGTCTTCATAACTGACAACTGAAAAGGCAATGAAGCAGAACTTAAAACAAGTGTCGTGTTTTGGCCTTGCTGTATTTTACTGTGTGTTAATGCCAGAGCTGAGGAATCAGCTCACTGTATTTCAGAGGGGTTATTTGTGGAGTGAGCTACTGTCAATGTAATGGCAGCAGTGCCAAACTCATGGACTATGTTTACACTGTGCTACATGGTTATGTTAAATGCAGTAAAGTTCCATCAAGATTACTTTCATAGAATGAAGTGTCCTCCAAAGTGTACGTGTGTTTAAATTCACCTTTTTTTATCTCTCCCAACAGCCCAGTATAGGATCTGAAACAGAAGAAATCTCATTTCCAGGCTGCCAGTTCAGTCTGTGTACATGTGGGTGCTCTCTTCTGGTCTCACACTGGTTTTGATACATCTGTTTGGCATTAGCAAGTCTGCTAGAAGTGACATTGTCAAGAAAATATATGGGTATTTTAATATATTCCCACCTAGTTCATGGTCATCTGACATTGCTTTCAGAAGTGGACCAACACTAGTGTGAACAGAGCTGTCATGGGCAGGATGGCCTGTTCTGCATTACCCATTTTGTGGAAGGACAGCAGCATGCCATCCAAGCAGAGAAGCTACCACATTACTATACAAGGCTGTAGAGCTGACAGATCACTGCCTCTAGGAGGGAATGCAGAATGCCATTTTCTCACCTATAACCTTTATACTTGCAAAGTTAAGAGTCTTCCCAAAGACTATCATATTAATAGCAGAAATATTTCTAAAAAGAGAAACCAAGTCAAACCAAACTCCTTTGTTTTTAAAAGACCTAAGCCAAAAATTGTTCACTGATATAAGTCAATGAACTTCATAGGTCTTTAAAAAGAAACTGTGACTAGAGAGCATACCTTATGAACAATCCCAAAACATACATGCTTTCAATACTCTCTACCTCACAGACATAAACACACACAGAAAAAAGGATATTTGTGCATTTGTGCATACAAAGCGTGTCCTTTTTAACTCAGGCCTTTTGAAATTACTCAATTCACAGCTAGAGAATGTTTCCATACAGACCACATTTGATTAATGAAGCCAGCTCACATTAGTCACAGTTCTTTCAAGAAAAACTTTGATACAGGCCATCTGTTGGAGTCTAGTAAGACTATACACACATGCAGGCTAAAGCACTAAGCAAAGGATCCAAAGAGAGATTAAGAACACAAAAACAGGCTGTGTTCTGAATTAGTTCCTCTAATCTGCTAAAAAGTGACTTGACATCAATAAAAACAAAACCAGGGTGATTTGTTCTCCACTGCTTCCCAGATAAACTTTAAATTCAGATGCTGCAATTTTTTTCAGATATTCAATGAAATGGACCCATTTTCAATTGTCAGTTCTTTTTATTGTCTTTTCTTTTTTCTTTTTTCTTTTTTTTTTTTTTTTTAAGGACAGCCTTAAATTCATGTGGTCTTTGTTAAAAAAGACTGGAAATCCCCAGCTTCATGCCTTTTATTTCCTACCAAGTCAATAACTTTGAAGGTGGATGTGAACTGCAACATGCTGCATAGAAGTCACCTTCCTGCCTTTCTGTGTCAGGCACTCCTCATAAAAGTCATGATCCAGATAACAGTCTCCAGGTTTCTGTGAACCCTAGCAATTTGACTGTCATCTTATAGTCAGAAGTTTGCTCATCTTGGTCTGCTATAACCTTTTTCTAAAAGTATGCCATGTCTGCCAGCTTGTGGAGGGTGGGGAGGGAAATGAACAAATAAATTTTTATGTGGACCAGGTTCTGTGATTTTCTGTGTTGGACCTTCTCTAAGACAGACTTATAGAACTCCACCAGTGCACACAGTGCAGGTGGATGCCCAGGAGGGAGATCATAAAGCCAGAGTTTTCAGCCTTTAGTACACAACAGGTGGAATGCTACCAGTAATCTGGAAGGCACTCTTTGATCTTATGAAAAAACTGATGAGACAATCTGGTTGGGACAATACTTGTGTACAAAGTATAAAAGCAGAGAATAAATACATATTGGATTTTTCTCTTTCAGTTCCCAAAGGTTCTGCAAGTAACTTATGACTTTTAAATTGGAATCACCCTGAGTACTGCTATAAAAACTTCTTCCATAATCATGTAATTTCTGAACAACATATTGTGAGTGCTCAATTTTGAACTGCCAGATAAATAGCTTGGTTGTGAATATACATAGAGGCCACAGGGGCAAGGTTCTGTTCTGTCTTAAACTGATTAGGTCTTCAAATCAAACTCATAGTTTTCTGTGAGCATTTCTCAAGAAGTGAAAATTTTGATTAGTACAATATTTTGGACAAGATGTATAAAATAAATATGAATGCACTGAACAGATTTTCCATGTAAATTTTTGATCATTACTCTCGTATGGCATTGTTTCTGTATCACAAGATCATAGTTTACTGTGGAAAGGCTTCTTTCTTTGTTCTTGCCTTACAGATGCTGGTACCTGTAATGAAATAAAGTAGATGCTTCATTGTCACCCTTGACATTTTTTATTCAAATAAAAACTAATATCTTAAGCCTCCTTTAGGATATATTTGTTACATGGGACAGCTGGTGGAACAAAATGGAAAATTGGTTGAAGTGATACAGTGTCTAGAAGGAGGTTGAAGTATTATGCATTAAACATAAGATTTCCCAACATTTTAAAAGCACAATCTCATGGAAAGTACATAGCACTTTCAAACTTGAAGGGAGAGAAAAAGAAAAACAACATTGAAAAACTATCTAAGCAAAGCTGTGGCTTGGGTATGCAGGAGAATTTAGATCTATAAAGATTACAGATCCTTTAAACAAGTGGTGGGTATACCTTGTCAGCTGTATGAATATACTCAGTTTTTCTGCCTCTTTCTTCCAATCCTAAGTTAGTTATTTTTATATGTCTTGCATCTCAGTAAAACAAAACAACATATACTACTGCTTCTATTTTCCTTAGTTACATTTCTTTCTTTCTCCTTGGGCATCTCCTGAAACACTCTTATTGAGGAGGGTAACAAGGGACAAAAGTACTGGACTTGACACAATTAGGGAGCATAAGATCCTTAATTAAGTATTTCTCCAACATTGGTGGCAACACCGGAAAGAACTAAAGGCTGGTTCGGAGAGGAGACTTTATCTGGGTAGATTACACCACTGCACCATCTCAGACACAAAAGTAAAATCTTAGTATCTCCACTGTATTTCAAAAGCAAGCAAATACCTTGTGATCAAAAATACAAAGAGGTCAGTGCAGACACCTGTTTCTATTCTGTGCCAGAAAGAGAATATTAAATGCAATCATTGCTGCTGAAATGAGCTGTAGCCCCCGTGCTTATGGTATATGACCAAAGAAGGAGCAGCTATAGTTTTATTTTCTCCTTGTCTCCTCCATACCCTGTTAAATTCTGTGTGCACCTATACAGTCATTTATCAATCCTAATCATCACCTTAGTGAATTTCCTGAACTCATCTGGCAGCTACTCTCCCAAGAACAAGTCTTCAATGTATTTAGATAAGAATGGACTGGTTCAGAGTTCAGGTAGTTTCAGAAATTGTCTGCAAAGCTATAAATCATATTCCTTGATAGCAGTCAGAGCCACAGTATGCTTGATAACAGGAGAGACACACTATGCTTTGCCTTATTAAGAGTTCCCATGTGGCAAGACAAATTTTCATACTCTACAATAGAAATATACAGGTGATTTGCACCTCCTGGGTGCTTTTATTTGGTCATCTCACTTCTTGCCTGAATGGCTTTGAGCAGATGCCTGAATGACAGCATCATATTTCAAGCACCAGCATCAGACTTTTAGTGGTCTCAAACACTCTTTAACCTTAGAGTCATATTTTATTGAATGAAGTTTAGAATCACCTTCAGCTTCTCATTCATTGCATTGCTTGATAGCAGTATCTTGATAATTAGACAGAAATTTATGTAATCATGTGTCAGAACAAGATCTCCAAATGTATTCCAGTTGATTTGGAGCATCTGCTCTATTCCTAAATGACCATTTTTGTCCTATAACACTAATGCATTGCAAATCCTTGTCTTCTCTCTCTGTAATAATATAGTCCATGTATTTTACTGGCAAGAACCAAGATTAAAAAAAGTTGAATTCCTTACTAGTATGTAAAATATTTAAAATCTTTGGTTTAGCTATTTATTAGAAAATAGCTAAATAAAGGCCTTATATGAATTTATAAGGCCTTTCTGATAATAAAAAGATACATCTTATTTTTATTCCTGTTATAGCTCTTGACAAAACTAGGCTAGACATAAGTTAAATAAAATCTGGCTTTAACAGATAAATTTATATAAAGATAGGATTGTAAGACCCACACAGCTAGCTTTCTATATTACTATATTTGCCTTACGTGGCAAGGTTTTGTTAGTGGACTAGGCCCTATGAGAATAGACTAAGGGTTGTGCTGGACAGAGAAGGTTCCAGCCAGCTCCAAAATAGACCCATGCTGACCAACAAAAGTTTTAAAATGCACCTGTGAGAGACAGGGCTCTATCGGGATATCCTCATAGGCAAACTCAGAAAGTGTGGACTGGATGAGTGAACAGAGGTGGATTGAGAACTGCCTGAATGGCAGATCCCAGAGGGTCTTAATCTGTGGCACAGGGTCTAGATGGAGACCTGTCACTAGCAGTGTGCCCCAAGGTTCAATATAGGGCCCAGTATTGTTTAATTCATTCAACAATGACTTGGATGAAGGTGCAAATCCCTCCTCAGCAAGTTCACTGGTGACACCAAGCTGGGAGGTGTGGCTCATACCCCAGAGCACTGTGCAGCTCTGCAGAAGAACCTTGCCAGCCTGGAGAGATGGGCAGAGAAGAACTGCCTGAAATTCAACAAAGGCAAGTGCAGGGTCCTGCACCTGGGGAAGAATAACCCCATGGACCAGCACAGACTGAGGGCTGACCTGCTGGAAAGTGGCTCTGCAAAGAAGGACATGGGGGTCCTGGTGGACAGCAAGCCATCCATGAGACAGCAGTGTGCCCTGGTAGCCAAGAAGGCCAATGGTATCTTGGGCTGTATTTGGACACCCATTGCCAGCAGGTCGAGGGAGGTGATCCTGCCCCTGGTAAGGCCACATCTCGAGTGTTGTGTCCAGTTTTGGTTCCTCAGTACAAGAGAGATATGCAGCTCCTGGAGTGAGTCCAATAGAGAAGAAATGGGTATTGCAGCTATTCTCAAACAGAAATTACAAGACAATCACATAAGAAAATTTGAACACAAAAAATTTTGCCTAAGAACCTGAATATCTGTGCTAATACAAACAGTACACTGAACTTAAAATTCAGTTTGTATGCAATCATAATTGTTTTTTGGAAGAAGCAGCATTTTAAGAAAACTTCTGAAAAGGAATATCCACTAGTTTTGGTTTCTGTATGTGGCCTGTGTTAGACTGACAGCATCTTCTGCTGTTAAAAGGAAATCAGAAACGAAGTAATAAGTATATATATGTTCACACATTCAACTTTATGAACAAGTAGAGATGTATTTGAAAAAGTATGCAAAACACAAAAATGCTCAGTCCTGACATAGCACCAACCACTGCAACTTGAATTCATCTCTTATGTGCCAAGGGAAATCTTTCATTTAAGGACAGTGCTCTAAAGAGATGAAATCCTTGAGTCATTGTGTAATTCTGTTATCTCACTGAGCTCTTGTTATTTGAACTCTGTCTTCTCAGAGTTAGAAACAAGGTATCCGGCCTGCAAAATTTCTAAAATTCCCAACTTCCCTTTTCTTTTTCTTTCACTTTGAAATAATGTACTTTAAACAATAAAATCAAAAGGAAATTATGAAGTCAAATTATCTTTTGAAGTTCACTCTGAGATATTGTGTTAGATTGTGGCTTTGAAACTCTATGTTTCTATGGGGAAATAATGGCATTAGTGATGGTGGAATATTTTATTCAATAACAATACTACTAACACTTATCACCAGTGTGTGCTCACCATGACTTGGTTTGGCTTTTACGACTGTTCGGCACTGTTAAAATGAACTCCAGATATCTTATCTAGTTTAGAATATATTATGTTTGTGTATTAAATTGCACCTGCCAGACAGCTGTCTATTCACAATAAGTAATGTAATTCAGTAATTACATCATCACTCTACTCTCCTTTAGGCTATTGTTTCTTCCACTGATCTGTCAGGGAAAAATAATCAGAAATCTAACTAGTTGACAATTCTCTCAATAAAAATGTTTGCAGTGGTGGAAGCCACAGGTGAAACAATTTGAAGATAATTTCTTATACTCACCCAATCTCCATGTGAAACTATTGCTCTGGAGAGACTAATGGTTGCTTTTATAATTTAAATTAACATCAGAAACAGAATCAGAATGCACAGAGGAAGGAAAAACCGCCTTCCACGTGCCTTTATAATGAACATATTGCAGTGAAAACTAAGGCTGTGATATCTAAAATGACCTTATCTTCATCATTATTTCCTCTGGGAATGATCAATGTACATAATAGCCAGTTTCTAGAAAGTATTTATTTGGTCATAAATGCCCATGGAACTATGCAGATTCATGAAAAATCAAGATATGGTCCTGTAGAGCATTTATGAAGCACTCAAATTTTGTATTCTATGTATTCTCCTGGCATTTCCTTTATAACAGAACAAATCATAAAACAAAGAAATTGTGCAATCAGAGAGGTGATATACATTTGCTGAAAAACAAAACACACACAAGTACAAAACCAGAAGTTTTTAACAAGGATGTGAAATTTCTTTGCATGAATAGACCAGGAATTAGTAAGAGTGAGAATGCATTTTCTGTTTCCAATCAAATGGACATAGAGTTGGAAAGAAGTGGTAGAAGCTGATGTCATTATAAAAACTGAACAAGCCTCATCTGTGTACTCAGTGTTACTCTTGGGTTGTAATTTGTTGTTTCTACCTGTCTGTCCTTTTTTCTCTTTTGACCATTAACATAGAGTATTGATGAAAGATGTGAAAAAATTGTTCTTTCACTTTATCTCACTAATTCAGTTTGCCATATGAGGTACAAGTGTATTTGGGGTGAAAAAAATACCCTCTCTTATTAAAAGTATAGGATGATATTTCATGATATTTCAGAAAGAGGCAATGAAATCCAGCTGAAATTATGTAATAAATGGTAGGTAGAAATTACAAGAAAAATATCTTCTCAGAAAAAGTAAAGAAAGAACCCACTGGGGTAAATATAAAACACATAATCATAATCCTTTCCATATGCAGTTTTTGTTTCCATGGGTTCATAAAAGGAAACAGTTTGCATTTTGCTAGCACAGCGATTACACCCTTTTATGCTACTGAAAACAATGGTGCCCATATAATCAAGGCTATTATAAGCCAAATTATTAGTATGAGTAATAGTGTCCCTGAATCTCACTGGAATGCATACTCAGCTGCCTTTTTTTGCAGTAAAAAATAATCTGTAAAGGGAAGAATCTACAATAAGTGGGTAGATTTAAACTACAGTTTAGTCTTCAAAAAATCTAATGACCTTTGGGAAATGTTGCAAGACTGATCTCTTTCTGCAGGCATTTCCTCATTCATAAATCTATTTTAATTATGGTCCATGGGCAAAAGTGCAAACTTGGCCTTGGTCCACAGCTGTGCTCACCGCTGTCACTTTGGGAGGTTCATGGAAAGATCAAGGATAGTAACTGTAGCAACTAAATATTTAGTCATTATTCCTTCAGTACCCTATGGTTACACTCAGCATCATTAATAAGTGAATGTACTCATTGTTAGCTTACCGTTTCTGCTCCTTTTTCTCTCAATATCTCTTTTTCTTTCTCCTTAGGGAACTTTTCCTCTTCTTCTTTAGGAAACTGCCCTTTACTACTCTTTATTAGAATTTTTCTACACCATTGGCGAAAACCATATTGCTAACCAGGTCTGACGCAGAATTATTGCAACTGCTTAACACTGAAAATGAAATGCCATTAATTGGTCTGGTTCCTTTTACGAATCAACAGGATATAATAACAATTCACCATTTTTTGAATGTACTATTTTGTAAAGTTACAGGAAAAAGTTGATACTGCCATATTGTTATATTCCATGTAATATGTTTTATGTGGATTAAATTAACAATTGAACCTTATGTCTACAAACATACTATTTTTTTAAGTAAATGACAAATCTGAATCCATACAATGAACCAAATAAATATGCTGCATATATATGCCTGACAAAAATAAGGATTTTAAGAATTTTATTTCCAAAAGTTATTTAAAAGATTTTGTGGATGAGTTATCTTTACCAACTGTAGGAAGTTTAACAAGGGCGAGTGCTGGATTCTGTGATGGAGAAACCCTGGATTTATGTTCAGACTGAGGAATGGCAGCCTGGAAAGAAGCACTGAGGAAAGGGACCTGGGGGTCCTTGTTGATAGCAAGTTGGGTAATGAGCTGAGTCAGCAGTGACTGGCAGCCAGAAATGCAACAGGTAGCCCCAGGTATCCAACCCTGTCCTGGGCTGAATCACCAAACAGCTGAGGGAGGTGATTGTCCCACTCTACTCTGAGCCTCTTAAGGTACAGACTTTACCTCAAGTCCCACCTCAAGTCCCACCTCAAGACACAGCTTTGACCATCACAACAAAAGGACATTAAGGTATTAGAAAGCATTGAAAACAGGGCTATAAAGATGATGAAGAGCTTTGAGGTGAAGCCATATTAGGGGGGATTTCTTATGTTCAATATGAAGAGGAGGAGACTGAGGGGAGACCTCATTGCAGTCTACAACTTCCTCATAGGGGGAGAGGAGGGGCAGGCACCGATTTCTCTGTGGTAACAGTGACAGGACTGAGGGAATGGCCTGAAGCTGTGTCAGGGGACGTTTAGGTTGGGTATTAGAAAACGGTTGTTCAATCACAGAGGGTGTTTGGGCACTGGAACAGGCACCCCAGGGAAGTGGTCACAGCACCAGCCTGACAGAGCTTGAGAATTTGGAAAACACTCTCAGGCACATGGTGTGATTTTTTTTCC
Source organism: Erpornis zantholeuca (assembly GCA_013400515.1). Taxonomy (NCBI): domain Eukaryota; kingdom Metazoa; phylum Chordata; class Aves; order Passeriformes; family Timaliidae; genus Erpornis; species Erpornis zantholeuca. Next base: position 4,190 of record VZTN01010925.1, on the reverse strand, counting down.
CATGCAGGACCAGCAGCTGGACTTCAGTGATCCTTGGGGGTCCTTTATAACTCAGGATATTCTATAATTTACAATCAGTAATGTTTAAATTCACCCGACTTCAGTCAATGGGGCCAAAAATTAGTCACTTTTAAAGCAAATGATTTGCTATCCTGTTCAAGTTGAGGAGGAGATAAAAGATAGCCCATGAGCTATCTTATATTTAAGCCTTTTGGATATTCTTGAGAGATAGTTAGCAACTTGTTTGAAGCTACATCTCTATGCCTAATTCCATCCTTTGGCCTAAATCCCTTTCTCAGTACAGGCTTACTATTTTTTTAATCTCGTGATCACATTTCTTGAGCAATGTCTTGGCATTACGACACTCCTCTATTTGACACTCAGGTGATGAACTACTTTAATCTCCAGTAACCACTTGAGGTTTTTATGCTGATAGTGAATACCTAAACCATCCTCAAAATCCGTATCAACATTATTTTAATTCAATCTTTAGAATCTTTATTCTAGAAAAAAAATTCAAAAAGTGTTTTTAAAGTGTGGGTAACAATATAGTACAGAATTAATCTATAGATCTAATTAAATAAAAAATTTATCATTATTCTCACTGCTCTCTCAGAGGGTTGCTTTTCCTGGGAGCCAATAATATACTGAGACAGATTTATCGCTAGAAATATTACTTTGAAAGTAAATAATTTTGAATGAGTAACATAATGAACTTCTCATGTTGGCATCTTGAGGATGCTTATGTGCTCAGTAGGGTCTATGAGAAATATTTCTCTACGAGGAATTCTTAGTTTGTGTAGCTAAATCTACTTACATGTCATTTTAGAAGAAAACGAGTGGACTGTTCTCCTTGTGTATCATATTTTTGTAAATCTCAAAGCAGGCACTCCTCATTTTTTTCCAAAAAAAGCAGATTGAAGTCCAGTGGGAACAGCCTGAAACTTTTCAGTTTGTTTGCTTTTCATGAAAACTGTCGTCCTTAGACACAAGAGTTAAGAAATAATGAATATTCCAGCAGTAAAAGCCTTTTCAACTTGCAATTTCATAATGTTACTTCATGTGCACATTATTTGATGAACATTCATCAGTCATTTTCCAAAATTAATTATTTTGGCATGTCAGAAGGGGAGAGGAGAAAAAGTACTACTAAATTCCAAGAACATGAAACTCTTCAAACTAAAAGTCTTTTCAAGTCTATTATAATGGTACGTATCAGATAGAAAAAAATTAATTAATTAGAATAAATATTTATGTTTTCTATAACAGCTT
>VZTN01010923.1:0-18858 GCA_013400515.1 Erpornis zantholeuca | reverse complement strand
TGTAATGAAAAGGCCTGGGAATTTTGAGTCATCTGGATCAATGCAAGTGTATTCTACCAGTTAATGAAGATAAGTTCTCTTTTACAATAAGCTGAGTGCATTTTCACATTTGTGTTCTTGAGGGAAGGCCTTATGATGAGAACTTCCTCCTCACATCTGTTCTGCTGTCTGATATATTTTATTTTATTACTTTTTTTTTTCTATGACACTTAAACTAGATTTGATCTAGCTATATGGACTGGGGGGAGAGCACATAAGCACAGTACAATTCTCTGACCCTCTTCTTGACAGTCGACATCCAGACCTAATGTCGAAACCTGTTGCATGTATGTCATACATGTCCAACAAATGGTTTGGGAGCCACTTGCAGCTCTTCTGTATTGTATATTTGGTTCTTTAAAAACCTTCCTTTCTAACAAACTCAGCTGCAGCTGATCACCACTGCCATGGAAAGGAGCAGAAATCATAACCAACATCAGCCTTCTAGTCTAGCTGCTGGGTATTGAAATGTCAGGGTGTAAGAGAATTTTGGTGCTCAAATAAATACAACAGGAAGCAGGCTTGCATCTTCAGAATTGTGGAGATTTTTAGATTAGGTTTTTGTGTTAGTTTTGTATGTAGTTCATTGTACACTATATTGAAAAACCTGGATTTGACTCCCAGTTTTGCTAAAGTTCTCATGTCATTACATAAGAGCAATGTAATTGGCACCCTTATTCTGGCTTGTAGCTTTTTTAATATGAAGAAGTATAAATTATATTGAAAACCCATGTGCTTTTGTGTGTTAGTGCCTGTAGCAACATTAATGTTAAGAATATCCATGATAATTTTTCAAGAAATGTGACTTGTTTTCCTGCCTTTTGATCACTGAAGGTTGGTTACTTCTTCCACAAGTGGAAGCACAGAAGTAGCTAAGTCTGGATTCACTGGAGTTACGGGTTCTGGATATTTAAAATCTGACAGGACTAGCAAAATGTAGTGGAATCATAAAATCCTTTTTCCAGCTGCCTAAGAGCATCACGAACAGAGGGGGCATGGAAAGTAGAAATAGATAAATCCAATATAGTTTTGTAATAGCAAAAGAATCACTTTCTTTCTGAAGAATATGAGACATTAAGAAGTAATAACTGTTAGATGATGTCCCTAGAGTAAACACGATAACATGTATTTTTTGTGGAGTTGTTTTTTCCTCTTAGCTCACTCCATTTTGTTTTCATACTGTAAAAGAAATATCATATTGCCATATTCAGTGATATATTAAGAAAATGTTGAAGGCACTGTTGCTGATTTTGATTAATTACTTTTAATTTGAGAGGGCCGTTTCGTTATTTTTGAGGATTCTAGTTTCGCAGAATTTGCAGTGTTATGTTTTAACCATGTATTTTCTTTTTTTTTCTTTCTCCTTTCTTTTCTTTGTCTTATTTTCTCTTTCCTCTCTTTCTTATTTTGTGTAGGCTGTTGTATTGAATATGATGTGCCAACTAATGAAAACAAAAACCCAGAAAGCAAAATCCTCTAGACATTGGCCCAAAGGTTTTCTAGGCTTACAGCCAGGTCCAACTCAAATACAACCCTTCGGCTGGCTTACATAATCACAGCTTTGTGATACATCTCACAGTCTCCAAATATTGATTTTTCTAATCCTTTGGAGCAGTAGCTCAGCCCTACACAGTGTATGCAGAAGTATTTTTAAAGCATGTTGTTAGAGGCGGTATATTCACTAATGAGTAATGGACTGAGCTGATAATGCTGCTTAGGAGATGTATCCAGGAGACAAACTTGAAAGGGAAATGAGGTGGTTTGAGATGTTTTTTAACTTCACTGGGACTGCTGAACTTTGAGCCCCTCTAAGGATGTCCTAGTTCCTTGCTGATGGCTTAGTTCTTCTTGTAGTTTCCCTGAAGTTTAATATTTTTACTCTGTCTTCTTGCCTGTCTGCAGGAATTTTGGGGGTTCTTGTCCTCTGGATTGATCTTTTTAGAGCCATTAAGCCTCACTTTTTGTAGCCCATTACTGGTATTTACTGACTTTATTCTTCAGGTCTTTCTCAAAAGTGATTTATATTTTTTAGTTCTATTTTTTTTTTTTCCCCTGAAGGAATCATGATGGGAAGAAAGAAATAAGGTTAAAAGATCTTTTAGAACTTAAGAGTCCAATGCTGAACATGCAGAGCAGAGTTACTAAAGGGAGTACCTTTTCCAGAAAATTTTCCATAAAATAATGAGAGCCTGTCTGAGAGCCTTCTTAAGTCGATTTGCTGTCAGATACATTTCCTCACTGATCACTCCATGCGAAGCTCTTTTTTCTCCCTTCTTCCAGTGGTGTTCATCCCTTCTGGGATGAGATTGTTTCAACAACTTCTGACAGTGGGTGGAAACGTCTTAAAAACATAATGAAAAAGCAAACCAGTTATTATTCCTTGCGGAAATCATAGTTAGCAAATCAGTTACTAATTCCTGGCCATAAGTCTTCAGCCCAATTTTATTCCTAAATTCTGCAGCAACTGGGTCATTAACTGTCTCATCTGAGAATTAGGAAAGGGAATATTGTGTATTGAATGAAGAGATGTGATTCCAAAAGAGGGTTGTACTTAAAATAATCGTGAGAAACCTTATTCTGTAGTCATATCATCTGAGTCTAATAATATTTCATAAATACTTGATATCTCTGTACTTGTGTGGAACTAAAAGCAAGAACACATTTTAAAAATCTGTTAATTCTTTTGAGAGTAGAAACTTTTTTTTTAATTCAATGTTGACGCTTCTCCAGATGGATTAATTCTGATAGATATTATGATTGCCTATGGTTGCAACTCCATTGCTGACTGTTAAATGTACTGATACCATATATACGGCATAAATGAGAAGGGAGGAATCTTCAGAGAAAGACATTTCCAGTGATCATGGAATAAAACAAAATAGCACTGTATGCACTTGGGAGGAGGAGAGGATGCCTAGAAATATATGGAACTTGGATTTCAGGGTGGTTTTGCTTTATTGTCACAAATTTCTTTTCTTCTGTAAATCCTGTATTGCTTGGAGGGAAAAAAATCCTACCATTCTTTCTCAGAAAGGAAGAATTTCTAATTTATTTTTTCCTGAATGTTATTCTGTTGCTCTTACCACAGTTAGGTTGCTATCTGTTAAACAGATTTGATCAGCCTAAAGCAAAAGGGACTTATAGTTTTTACTGTGATTGTAACAAAAAAAAAGAGGGAAAAGATTCACAAAAGTACTTTTGTACTGCTGCAAATATTAGAGATATGTCATAGTAGAAGACCAAGCTGTATCAATTAGCTCTGACTTGTTAATGGTGTCTTCTTTTCCTTTTAGGAAAAAAGATGTCACTGTTAGCATTCAAATTAACTTTCTAGTTGTTAGATTTTTACTTTCAGTGTTAATTTTCAGGGTAAATTAGTTAAATACTTTTGGTTTTTCAATATACTTTTTCAGGTGCAAGTGTTTGGATTATATTCAGCGGAAGAGTTTCATGAAACGTTTGACTGTCCTATTAAAGTAAGTGCTTGTTATAATCTTTAGAAATTGTTGTGGTATTGTCTTTAATAAGAAAGGTCACATTCAATTTAAATGAGAGAGAGGAATACCACTCCTTACAATGTTATTCAAGTCACTAGAAAACAGTTTTTTATCTCAGGATAAAAGCTTTTGGTGTGGTTAGGTGGGAAGAAAGCCAATCTTGGTTTTGTAAAAAGTATTATTGAGTTTTTCAAATGCAAAAGGGAAAGTGAAATTGTCCTGTTTCAGGCATTACCCATCTCAGCATATTTCTTTGTACATTTGTGATACAAATTCTGAGAGTTCTGCTAAATGTGAGGTCAATATTTTGCAACCAGTTCATATCCATTAAACCTGGCTCAAAATAAGGCAATGGGCCGTGATATTGATGTATCCTATCTGAAGGGAAAGCTTGAGTTTAACTCTGCTTTAGAGAAGTTTGTCTGCCTGGCTGTTTTAAAAAAGGGCCTCTAGTAGGCATAGGGAAAAATCCAGTACTTTTTAACAAGAAACATTTCTTCCAGGAGAAAAGGTGATGTGGGCAAATGCTTACATTTAGCTGCTTGGCGTCTTCAACGTTGCAGCTGCTCTTTAGGGTGGGGGATAAGTTTTCACACATGCCAGATGCAACTTACTTGCCTCCTAGAGCCTTTGCTGCTCATACAGCTGGATCTCCACACTCAAAACATAACACATAAGGCAAAGAGACTGTGGAAGATGCTACACAATGTTCTCCTCTGACAGGGCTGAGGTGTGTGTGCCCTTTAGGCAGGCCCCAGACCAGATTTAATTGGGGTAACTCTTGCTCACAGCAGTCCTGTTCTGTTTGGTCCTAATTCTGCTTCCTGCTATACAGAAAAGTAGCTATTCAGTGTAACATGGCCGTCAATGTCACACTTGTCATACAACATAGAATATGAAGAACTACCTTCTCTTCTAGGAAAAACAAACAAATGTCTGAAACAACTAGGCTTTACTTCAGAGAAAGAACTCAGCTGTAATAATTGACAAAGGGTTATCTAGTTTAAAAAGTGATGTGGTGCTTCATGTAAACTCTTATTTAAGCCACAATCCTCTCTTTTCCCCTTCCCCCACCACCCAGATTGTTGCTGTTCATCCTCATTTTGTAAGATCTCACTTCAAGCAATTTGTAACAGGAGGAAAAAAGGTAAGCAGTCATAATGAACTTTGCCTACCTTTAAATAGCTTTTTGAAATACCTCAGAAGGCTAGGTATGTGACTTTTAACACCTAGAACAAAGACTTCTGCTTTTTCCTTCTCTTTATGCATTCTAAAGCATTGTTAATTAAAAGTGATTTCAGGGGGAGAGAAAGTCCACTTTTATGTTAAAAACATGTTGCAACAAGTTGAGATTCAGAGTAGAAATACTATTCTGTTTACATAGCCTGGAAAAAAAAGTCATTTCTATTTCCTAGGCTAGATTTTCTCCATTTTAATTTGTTTAAGTGGGAGCAGAAGTTAGACTTTAATACTGATCTTTTACAAAGCATGTTGATCTTGGGTTGCCTGTGGGTGATTTTTTGGGGTGGGGTTTTGTTTGTTTGTTTGGGGTTTTATATTAAGGAAATAAACTCAAGTATCTTCATCAGCTCTTGTCCATGATGGGGGGTTTTGTTGGTTTTTTTTAAATGGACTAAGAGGAGTTCTTGATATCGTAGAGGTCACCCTATTCTAAGCACTTATATCTCTAGGTAGTCTTCTATTTGGATCAGTTGGTGTTTTGAACATGCATTAAGTGTCTTATAAGTATAGGATACAATTCTGACTTCCAGATTGCAGCTGTTTCCAGGTCCTACAATCTTATATCACATTGCATATTTTCAGTCAAAATACGAAAAGTTTTATTTGGAACAGTTCCTTGAATTCATGGAATTTTCTGTTGCCTTCTGTTATGAATTAAGGATGAACAGTCTTCACAGGTGTATCAAACCAAATGCCATTGCTCTCTCTTACCAGCATGTAAGAACTACAGACTTCTGGTGCTGAATACATCTTAATTTTCATTAACAGTTCAAAATGTGTCAAAGCATAGATGTGCTTTATTTATTTAAGTCATGCGTGTGCTTGACAGCTTTTTCTGGCTGGTAGAAGTTGGCGTTGTCCTTAAAATAATGCACAGTCAGTGTGTGTCTGTGTCAGCCACCAGTTTGTGAAGCTTTTTAGTGCTGATAAAAGGGGCATGGAAAGAGAGAAGCAAGGAATTAATAGAACAGGGCTCCGTCAGGTGGTAAAAGATCTTGCATTCACCTGATGCCAAACAGAAAAAAACATCAGGGAGTTAACACATTCTCTTTGGTTATCTTTGATTACTTGACAGGTTGTTTTATATTCTGTCCTTTTGGGAATGGTATACTCATTCTTAATACATTCATGCTTTGCTGAGGAACTTTCATGCTCAGAAAAACTTTAATTGACATCTTAACATAAGGTATTTAGCATTGAAACAAATGTCCCTTGACATCTGTAGTTTGTTTTTATTGGTACACAAAACCAACAAATAAAACCTCTAGCCTTGTGGTAGAAACCTTTCCCCTTCTCTCCTTTCCTCCAAAAGGAGCATATGTACTTCTATAAAAACAACAACAAAATGCATTTTGAAAATTCAGGAAGCTAAATTTCACCTACTAATATAGCCACTATTTTTTCTTGCTTTTTCTGACCATTTGCACCTCTCCTTAACTATAAAGCCAAAGAGTGGTATGGTGGCAGCAAGCAACAGGGAGCTGAACACAGAGGAGAAGCAGGCTGAAGCATACAGCCACAGGCTGTCGACCTCACCTCTCTCTCCCTGTGTCTGGAGATTGTGCAGTTAGGTGAGCTCCTTCGGGGAGGGAGACAGGTTCTCCTGTTGCTCCTGAGGTCTGTGCACTTTTAGCCTTTGCATGTGTACAGTGACTTCATCCCCGATAGCTGGCAGTAGTGGGAGGCATGTTGCCTGTTGTCCTCATCCACATCAAAGTAAGGGTAACAGTAAGAGTATCCTCATTTTGAATCAAACTTCAGAGAAAAGCTTTGCTTAAAGCTCTCATGCTATGCTCCTTGCCTGAAGTGCATTAAAAAAACATAGAATGTATAATGCGAACACTTAATCCAAAGGTTTGCTGGGTCTATCTTTGTTTTTGGTTTTTGGGAATAGTGACATAATGTATATAAGCATTTTTAAAGTTTAGTGGGGTTTTTTGTTTGCTTCTCCTTTACTTTTTTAGAAAAATATTCTTCATAATGATATAAATTGTGTAAAAAATAGACTTTTCAGTTCAAAGATCCACTGCAGGGCATCCTGGAAATGTTCAAGAGACAGAAGGGGAAAAAAAACCCTAGCAACCTGCTTCAGGGATGCACAGTGCAGGTCCTCAGTTCCCTGCACAGGTAGATGTCTGGAACTTGGGTGAATTGCTGTGTAATACTGGGATTTGCTACATCTTAGAAGCTCAGCCTGGCCTAAAGCTGACTTCAGAACAGTGCTTCCTGGGGTAACTGGGGTAATCATTGTAAATTGTTGTAAGCTTAACTCTACTGTGCATATGTTTATATGGTTACTTAACTTTGCTTAAGTAGGCATGTAGAGAAGCTTTTCTCTAAAATATATTGTTAACTAATTAACCTATTTAAGTTGTTTGTTTACTAAAGCACTAGTTTTTAAAAGAAAAGAACTTCTGTTAAGCTTGAGATAATATCATTGTCTTCTATTTTGGGTTGGAAAAGCTTATTTCACCCCTTTTTTAGTGAATGAATATTATCTGTGCCTAGAAGTAAGACTGGTACTGTAGAAATTGACACTATTGCAGTGAGACACAATAGGTACCATACTAAAACAAGGTGCTTCCCTATTCCCCTCCTGTTTTCTGCAATTAACCACAGCACCATTGTGCTGATTTGGCAGATGATGGTAACCCTGAAATAATACTGTATATTGTAAATAACAGGGCATTTCCGTCCAAAGCAGACAATAGAGCTTCAAAGCAAGAGAAAAGACAAATACTGTGCTATTGAAGGCCATAACCTTCTACCTTTTAAAAAAGGGTCTAATCTCAAAAAATAACAGCATAAAAGCTTACTAAATGAGGGCAGTAAAGCTGAAAACAAGGTGTTCTTGATTTAACTGTTAGAGTGCTGTTCTTTCCCAATATATCAACTAAATGAACATTATTGTGAAGTTCAGGTATCCGTTATGTCAGGAGGGTTAAAGAGACTAGAACAAATAAAGAAAGAAGACTGAGGATTATTTCAGTTCCAAAGTCAAAGTATCAGCTACTGTGTCTTATGTAAAGATAACTTAGAAGATCAGGACAAGTTGAGATTCCTCTCTTGGCAGAGACATCATCCCCATTAACATCAATAACTAGACACAAAGGTTTTTTTAATGAAATTCTTAGGAGAGTGAGTCCTCTGAATTGATTGAGTTACTCTGCTGAATGTGTGCTAATGAAGGGGTTTTTTGAGGCTTCTCTACCTAGCCATGGTAGTGGGGACCCAGCACAAATTAAGCAAATGTATTCTGAAGTATAGTAGAATATTCCATATCATAAAGGATTGGGTCTCCTCATTTGCCTAGGACATACATTTTGTATAATAAGTATTGATTTCCATATCCAATCTGAACCGTTTTAAGGGCTAGAGAACCAAAATAAAACTGCAGATTTACCCTGTGACTGTCAACAGTCTCATCTCTATAGATCTATCTGTGTCTATATATACGTAATATATTCATGTTTTTTCTAATATGTATATATGTGTGTATATATATTCTTTTGGAAATATATATAAAAACATTTTTAAATACTGTCTGTGCTTCTTTTGCTCGAGAAGATATACCGCAAGAACTGGTTTTCAAATACAGATGTGCCTGATCATGTTTGTTCCATTTATCCTCCCAGAATTAACATTTAAACATATCAGTCCTTGTGTTTAAACATTAGACTCTTTTTTTCTTTGTTTTTACAAAAGCAGAGAGAACTTAGTGTTACCTGGGCCAAATTTCTCATTTTAAAAAGAAAAAAAAAAAACTACTTCAGTATCAGAATTCTGGCCTTGACCCATGGTACCTCCTACCTGAGACGCAAAACAAGACAGTCTAAATTCCTTTCCACTCCAGGTGGAGCAACAACATACACAGAGAAAGGATGGCGATTGCAAACAGTACACAAATGGGAAGAGAAATAGTATTCTTGGGGATCTGTGACTGCTGTTAGGGGTAGTGGAATTTGTATGTTAAAGTCACGTTTGCCAAGGAATATCTGAGAATTTTTTTTAATTGTTGCTTTTTAGTGTCAGCAGATGCACTTTGCGTGGTGAGTAAGTAGATGACCTTACCTCTGAACCCTATAACATGTACTTCATAATAACTGAACTGCTTTGACAAATTATTAAATTGTCAGGATGCTGTTTGCAGCACAGTCCATTTTTAGAAAGTAGATAGTCAGCTTTTTGGCATTATGTTGGGTAGAAGAGTACCAGACAAGAAAGGCACATTGCTTTGTAAGCTATAAAATGTCAGTCAGTAAATACTCAAAGGTCTGATTTAAGTGAAAAAGGAGTAAATTCTATGGCAATTTCTGTCCATGCACTGGATAATTTACCATAAGTAGGAAACAAACTGTAGCAGCAAGCAAACCACAATATTACTGGTCTGTGATGTCCTTGCTGCAATGTATAATGCCCAGATGTATCCCATATTATTGAGCAGATGGGACTTTGATATGTATTATGTCCTGTTTGCTTAATAAGCTTTTTTTTTTTTTGCTTACGTTTCTTCTTTATGGGTATTTGGATGTGCATTTTTTCTTTTAGCACTGAAACAAAAATTCTCATTGTGCTGTAATAAATTTGGTTTGTGTAAAGTGAATGGATCATAGTCCTATGTGCATGTAATCTATACTTGTGTGTTTTGCAAATGTCTGTGTAGAACCCTTTTTTTCATTGCCTGAGGTGGCTAGCAAGGAGGATCTAAGTGTATGAAATGTGTGTCTCTGCCTGCAAGACTGCAGGATTTGCTTTTCAAGGTGTTAATTCTGTAGTTCTTTGTGAATAGGCAACAGCTGGAATGTGGCAGTTGAGTGATTAAAAGTGAAGTGTAATAAAGTCCAGTGGCATTTGTTTGTATTAAACATCTCAAAACTTCTAGCTTCTCTGTCCATGAACTACAGCAGTAGCTCCAGTTTCATCTCTCAGTGTTGCCATCCCATACCTCCTGATGCCGCCTCTGCCTCCTTGCTTGATTTCCCTTGACTGCACTTGCTGCTCTGCTCCCTGTTCACATCCCAGCTCCTTTTCTTCATATTTTGTGACGAAAATCTTGAAAGCTTATCTTCAGCTGAAAGCTTGAGGCTTACATTATTCTCTGCCTTGTTTGAGCTCATCCACTCCATTGTCTGTTTCAAATAGTGTGATTTTTTTTATTGTTTCTATATGTTTTCCTAGGGATGAACTATTAAACAGTAAGTCTTCATGCAGCATGTGTTATTCTCTGGTATCTGTTAATCTTGGCTGTGCCTGTAAATACTGTTTTTATGCTGAAAACAATAACTAGCTCTAGTGATCACTTGTAACCATGGAAATACCATTTTAGGTTTTTGTGGTCTTGCCTAGCTGAGGTGAAAGTGGTGACAGAGGTGCCAAAACACAGGGCAAATGCCACAGGTAGGCTCACACTCAGACAGATCAGGACAAGAAAACTACAGGGACTTTTTTCCTAATTTTTATTTTGCGAAGTAAAAACTAATCCAACAGTTCTCTAGTAAAGAAGGGAAAAGTGACTCTCCAGTTACAAATCAAAGTCTTAAGCCTTTTTTTTCTTCCTTCACTAAAATTTCTTCAAATCTTTATACAGAAGGTGTGTCTTGGTTTGAAAGACAGGTGTCTCCTAAGGAAGGCAGGAACCTCCCTTGGAATGGAAAATATGACCCCCTTCCCTCCAAATTATTATAATTTTGAAATTAAAGGGCTTTCAGGCACAGATATGGGAAAAGGAAAACCAGTTCTTTACCAGTATGTATAACAAGACAACAGCAGTGGCAGCAGAACAAACCAAAGCAGAAACCCAAGCACAGCCTTCTCTCGGCCTCAGGCCCTTTCCCCTTTGCTGCGGTTACAGCCACAGCCGGCAGGGGGCGCTGTTGGCTCCCGGCCGGGCAGGGCGGGTGCGGTGATTGCCCCGCGCCTGCAGGGGGCGCTGTGGCACGCGTCCGGCCAGCTCTCGCCACGCGCACAGTGGCAGGCACAGCCGACAGGAAGGGATGAAAACGGGGCTCACTTTACAAACTCACAGGGGCAGCCGAGCCTGGTGGCCCCTCTGGATAGCAAAAGGAGCTGTAGCAGGAGCCTCAGAGTAGCAAGCTGGGGAAGCAGGGATGAGCAAAGTCCCGGAGTGGTAGATGAGATGTATCAGACGCTTGGCAGCGGTGGCAGGAGCCGCGGGGTGTCCCGGCAGGCACGGGGTGCATAGCTACAGTGTAGCAAAAATCCCAGAGCAGTCGCAGAGAAACAGCAGGGCTGGGCAGTCGCCCAGCTCAGCTCCCGAACACGGCCATGAGAGGCTCCCTTGGAGGGGGAGGGGGCTGGGGGATCCCATGGTTTCCCCTGGGGCACCCGAGCAGATGGCGAAGGTAGGGTGTTGATAAGATCCCTGTTCAGTGGCTGCTTTCAGGAGTAAAGGCTCACCCCACCACAGAAGAAGCAGGACCGGGCTGGGCTCTGGCGGCAGCAGCAAATTCTCTCCCCCAAGCAGCAGCTCCCACTATACTCCTCTGAAGCCGAGAGAGCAAGTAAACTGATAGCTGCCCCAGCCCCTTTTTTCCGGCCCAGTTCTCTCAGTATTTCTGCCCCTCCGAGAGAAAACCTCAGATAAGGGAAGTGCAGGCATATGCCCTCCTCCTCCGAGTTTGGCAACTTCTTTTGTCTCTCTTAAGTACCTGGTTGTTATTGTTCCTTAGCAACAAAATGGAGGAAAATTCCTTAAGAGAAAGAAAAACAGAAGGAAAAACTCTAACCCTCCAACAAGGCCTATGTTGAAACAAAGTAGCGATGCTGGGCATCAGTAAAAGTGTGTTTGCTTTGAAATTTCTGTGAGAACAGGCGTCTTTTATTTCCGTATATTGAAGCTAGTAATTGGTAGTGAGAATAAATTAAATTGAATTACTTCACCATGTTGATACTACCAAAGCTGCAATCATTCACTTCTTTGTTCAGAGGATTGGGAATTCTGTACATAGTTTAAGACTGGGATTACATATAATTAGTGTTAATGCTAATTGCATGACAGGCTGCATTAAATCCAAGCACTCATCTATTCTCTTTAGCAGATGCACCCTAAAATCGAGTTTTGAGCTCTTTTTGGTGTAGATTAATTTCTTGTTAGTGAAAGATATGAAGATATGTATTCACTAATCCAAGAGAAATATATCCACTTATTTTTAAAACCAAAAAGTGTCCTGCTCCATCCTCTTGCCTCCTATGTTTCAGTGTGTCATTTTTCTTAATGATCTGGTGGACAATCATAACCAGTTGAGAAGACTCACAAAATAATGAGTGAGGTAACAGAAGATTTCAATGTACTATGAGGCAGTGCGGGTGGGCACCTTGAAGTTAAAGGTTATTTTATTTTAGCTGTATTATCAAATTTCAGTGCATGCAAGATACACTGGAAGAATGTTCTAAGCACAACTGTGTTGTATGTAACAAAGGATTAGAAAGTTTTACGAGAGCAAATGAAAAACAGAGAAAACAAACTGTATTGCAGAGAAGACAAGAAAGTGGAATTTTGGCTGCTGTTGAAATATAAGTACTGTGAATGCTGACTACCATAATACAGGATTTATGGCAAATAAAGTCCTAAAATATTTTTGCCCTACCAAAAAGAGAGAGAGGTGGTAGGAAGAACCCCTCCAGAAACTGGATTTCTTCTTACATGTCTTCTTTTGAAGTTTTAAATTACTTTCTGGTATGATAAACATTTCAATGTGGAGACAAAGGAAGACTAAGAAAGAAATCAGTCTGCTTATTTTGAGAGAGATGCCTTCAATAGATAACAGTTCCAAAACACATAGGAAAGTTCTGGGTTCACAAATTCAATTTCCAGGTGTCATTGCTCTAAGAAATAATAAATAAATCACAGTATGTACATCAACAGCACACAGATAATTGCATTGAAGATAAATTAGTTGAGCATGTTTTGAGATTACATATTATTTTTTTGAAGCCACAGTGTGGAGTGGCCTTTGGCCTCAGTGTTGGACCTCTTTCAGTTGCTGATCTGAAATGGGGAATTCAGGGTGTTGCAGTGATTCAGATTCACTTTCCATCCTTATTATAGATGATACCAGCCTGTGTTTTCTACTGCCTTGGTCTGAAAATTTAATTGTGTTTTTAGAGTTGAGCAGAGACTGAGGGATTTTTCAAATTATCTCCTCTCTTCATCAGTTCTTTCTCAGATCACTTACTTTTCCTTGCAGTTTGTTACTCAGAGTAATGGAAAAGCATAATGTTCACAAACGATGAATAACAAAAAAGATGCAAAGTGTCATATCAAGTTTGCTCTGGATCTTGAATGTAATAAATTAATTTCAATCACTATTCAGTCACAAGTAGAAAAAATTCCAAGTACAATTAGTATAATTGACATCAGCCAGGTTTAACCTTTCACATCATCCACATCAGTTTTTGCAGCTTTGTCCAGTAAGTCACAATGCAAATACCATGTATTTTGCTGCTGTCTTTATTGGATGGTATTGAAAGAAGATCCAAGCAGCAGTTCTTCTGTCCAGCTTCTCTTTAGGGGTTAGTAAACTAGGAAAAAAGTAATTTTCAAATCTGGATCAGCACAGCACTTAGTTTTTAATGACATCTGAGTTTTAATGGCATTTGGGTGGAGATTATTCATTTGGGCTAAAGGCTGCTCCTGTGCTTAACATCTACCTACCAGTCTTCTCCCTCTGTATAGTACTGCCTTATGGGCATAGATGTTACCCTGCTTTCAGTGGCTTGCCCTGGTAGCTGTAAAATAACATGTTCTGTAAGAGTTACTCAGTAGCCTTTTCATATGTGGGAAAAAAATCTGTACTGTCTAAATGGTGGGCCTTCAGGTGACGTTGCTTGAATTAAAAGTTTGATGTCTGCAGTGCACTTCACACAAAAACTTCTCAATAGACTACCCTACTTGGTGCTTGCTTTAAACTCTAGGAGAAAATATTTGTCTTTTGGTGCCATCTGCTGGCTTAAGGAGAGAGAGGCAGTCTGATAAGTGGCGTTAAAATTAAGTATTTTGCGAAAAGATCTTATTTTAAACAACTAGTGTCCTAACATTTGATGTATTTATCCAAATACAAGTGGGAAGAAACCATATATAAAAAAGTTCATACAGCTGGATCTTAGATAGGAAATATTAGCAACAAGAGTACTCCATTTGGATTTTAGCATGGTAGAAATCCTTGAAGGCAGCTATTTCACACCTTCCGGTGTGAGGTGTGAGCTCAGGTCCAGGCTGTGCATATGTTCATATGTGGGTGTACTCATGAAAAAGTTAGCACTACTGGTACCTTAGAGTGTGATCTCTGTAGATGCTTCAGCTTCTTACTTAGGTATCCCTCCAAGTGCTGCACTTTGCATCTCTCTGAGTGATCCCATGTAATCCTATTGAATTTCTGAGACATACAGAATCGGAATACTCTGATTGGAAGGGACCCACAAGGATCATCAAGTCTAGTTCTTAAGTGAATTGCCCATATATGGATTGAACCTGTGACCTTGGTATTATTAGCACCATGCTCCAACCAAGCGGTATGGACTGTCTTTCTGTAGATGGGATTTTCTTTGCTGCTGAATAGCATCTTATAAAAACTCTTATGCATTTAGGTATTCTAAAATACTTTATTCATTAGTTGCAGAAGCTGGGATTACCAGTTGCACAAGTTTTACCATCAGCAGCACTGGGGGTACAGTGCAGTTTGCAGATGTAGACCCCTGTGGAAGGCTGTGTAGTTCTACATGGATCCAAGCAAAAGGTGTCAGGCTTGGGTGTCTTTGATAATTTTCTTTGACTACCTGGTTTTTTTGGAGGTAAGGATGAGATTGGTGGGTCTCAAGATCAGTGAGGTGACCTGGTTTCTTTACCAATTTTCTGAAGTGTTGTCACTAGTGCTGTAGGCTTAGGTTCTGAAATACCTTAATTTCTTTATCTTTAAAAGGTAAATAATTATACTTACTATTCTTTGGAGAAACTTGATTAAAGTTTCCTCTTAATATTATTAAAATTTAACTGGAATTCTCTAATATACAAGATGCTCGTATAGTACATATACTGTATCAAAATGTTTGATTGTATTTGCTTTTGTTTTGTGATAGGTGTGTATTTTTCATTGCCCTTAAATCCAAAGAGAGTGTGGGATAATAAAAAAAAATAACTCTGGCGTTTGCATACAGACAGCACTGTGTCACAGAAATATTTATTGTTGCACTTCTTCATAGTTGCTGTTATATGAAAGAGGCTGGATGAATAGATGGAAGCCTTCGGTTTTGCACGAAGGGGAAGGAAATATAAGAAATGTAAAATGGAGAGGACACTTAATTGCTTGGGCGAATAATATGGTAAGTATTTTTCATCTCCATTACATGAACAAAAATATCTCTGTGTTGCACTGATTATTGAAATTTTTTAATGCTAATTGACAAAATATTCAGTTGAAAAACTGTGCATTTGTAAAATTGGGTATAAAAGGCATTGAAGGACAGTGTCATTTCTTTGTAGAAATTTCTTCCATTGTTTCCTGCTGATTAGTCAGGGTTCTCCAATATGATTGCCACTTCTGAAGAAATTAGGAAAGTAGCTCTACATACCACTGTGGTGGTGACTACTGTGCACTACTGTTAATTAGAATTTTGATTAGTGCAATTTATTGAAGCAAACCGAGGAAGGAATGTCAATGTAATTCTTCTCTATATAAATAATAAAACATCTCCACTCCCTGCCACCCTCTGAAAAAAAAATAACTGTCTGGATTTTGTAATTTGTACTGAAAAGACATTGTCATATGCACTTTAAATGTTGCAGATTATAAAAAAATATAGTAATAATTTCTCTTTTTTTTAGGCCACTAGAAAAAGTTAGACTCAGGAGAAAATACTTTTTGTTCTAAGTGTAATTTTATAGGAAACCATTGCATTCATTCTGAGTGTTGCATTTCACGTATCACTGTATATCTAATTGATAGGTCAAGCTCTATGTTTTGAAGCTCAGCAGTGAGGGATATGTTTTTAAGTGTGTATCATGTCTAAATTCCAAAGTATTTTTTTAAATATGGTGAAAGTACTTCTGAAACACTAGGGGTTTTTTTTCTATTGTTTTTCCATCCTAAAGGGAAGCATTTATTAAAATATTTAAAAGCCATTGTTCTTTCCTATCTTTCAAAACCAATTTGATATGGAATTGTTAGAAGTGGACCTTTGTTTATTTGCTTCCCTTTAATAACTCTATTAGAATGGAAACTTCATGGAGGGCTTGATTGACATAACATTAGGTTTTTTGAAGGTTTTGTTCTTTTCAGAGCCATACAATTAAAGTACATATTCTAGGTATCTGCTGGGGATGGATAGGACAAGAGCTATCCCTAGAGATGATGTGCTACATGAGAATACAGAATTCTAATAAAGCATTGAGAGCCATCTGTCAGAGACAAAAAGCCATGGTCAGGGCCTGTCTTTCAAAGAAAAATGAAATTACGCACTCCAGAAGATTAATATATTTGGGTATCGCCTTTTCCCTTCCCCTTTAACTTTTTAAACTCCAATCTCTAGCAAGGTTTTGTGTTATACTTTTTTTCTTAATTCAGAGGAAGTCTTTATAGCCTTGCTTTTTACTGTGTGAGCATGGCTACCTAGTTTTTATATTTAGTCAAAGTCTAATTCTACTTTTCAGATGCGTAGAAAACCCATATTTGCTGCTATGCCCTCTTCTCCTTCTTCCATGGCTAATAGCACAAGTTTTACAAACGGAGACATCTGAGGACCAAATCCTTAGAGGCATTTGGCTGCTGGACTCCCATTTGGACAGGGTTTAGCTCCTTTATGAGAGGAATTTGACTGTGGAAGTCTTTTCAGTTTGTGACGCAAATGGCATACCTGTTAGAGGAGAAGCCACTGCTCAAGCACTGTCACACCAGTGCTTGACGAGTCACATACACACCACCCCAAACTTTGACTTCAAGGACTGCAGTCCTTTTACAGTGGGCAGCTCCAAAGAGCCAACAGGTGCCCCTTTTGACTACTCTCTCACTTCTTGTGCACCTGCTCACGGGCAGAGCATGGGAAGTTACATAGCAACAACTAAAACATCAGTGAGTCATCAACATTATTCTTACAGTAAATGCATAACTCAGCACTGTACCAGCTACTAAGAAGAAAATGAATTAATAATTAATTACCAACCAAAAGCATACCTAGGTGTAAGTTCACAGCTTACAGCCTAAGACTTCAAAAAAATTCAGTTACTCATGCTAAGCAAGTAAACCTAGGCAAACAGCATGCTATATCATACGATATAACTCTAAAGAACTTTCTCTTATGTAGAACTTACTATGTTAAACAAGTGTTTCTCAACACTTATAACCAAAAAGGATCCTGCACTGTTTGTTAGAAAGCTACTTTAAGCATGAGCTGGTCTATTCCATATAAGATTTGTGCCCATGTAGAAAAACAGAAAGTGTGATGTGGGTCACTGAAAATCATCCTTGAAGACAAAGCAATAAGATTTATAAAAAGCAACTTTATTAAAATGCAATTCAAGCAGGTTTAAAAATTTTATCAGATGAGCTTAGAAAACACAAAGCATAAGATCACTGTTAATGTTATCTAGAGATCTAGGCTCTGTACTTGAAGATGTTATTTGTAAGTTGTTGTTTGTTTGTTTGTTTGTTTTTGAAACCTTGATGTCTGCTAGCTGATGAGATGCCATTAGAAGGGTATTCCATGCTCACAGTTCTTCAGTGACAAAGATCACTGAAAAAAACCCCTTTCATCCACCCTCATACCACTTATTGTTCCCTGTGATTAAAAAAAAAAAAGGCAAAACCTGGCTTAGACCACGACCCCCATGACTTTTAAACAGTTGTATCCGTGTATTTGTACAGCTGGGGACATAGAAACTCACAGTGTGGAGAACAGAAATGGGCAGGGGAATCTTTGCCAATAGGAAAATCCTAACATGGCATGGCATAATGGATGCTGACCTTTCAAGGTCTTTTCTATCCCCTTTTCTGTGATTTGAAGACTCACTCTCTAAGCTCTGTAAGCAGAAAATAAGTCCCTACTAAAATATTTTATTTTAGAGACTTCTCTTTTAAATTAGCAAAAACAAGTCATTACTTAACATGAAATTGATCTCTGTTTTGCTATTGGAAAGGTTATAGCTTACCTTGTCTAAATGACACAAAAATATTGGTTCTTTTTTTCCCCTGTCTCTCAAATTACTTTAATCTTCCTGGTTTTTACTTTTTGTTCTGTTAGTTTAGGAGATTTCCTGAGGGAGTAAAAAATCACAGCATACAAAAGCAAGCATTGTTTAAATATGCTCGCTTTTCTGTTTTAATATAAGAGAAGAAATGCATATTTTGAAATTGAATTCTTTTATCTTAATGAGCTGTTGCTTTTCTTTTTCCAAGGTGGACATTTCTGTGTGTCTACAGGGGCTGTTGTGAAAAAGCTGGGATTCTTTTTATTTCTCCAGGAGTGGCACCAGCCCAATAAACCAAACTGATTCATGACTGGAATTTCTAGTCTGTCACTCATTCACTTATTATGTCTTCTTATTTGGCATGTGAATTTAAAAGATCTAAATTACTCTGATCTCTTTACTCCTTTTGTCACCTCCTGAGTTCGATGGGTTTTTCTATCAACAGATTTTTCTGCTGGCACACTCGGCCCTGTTCTGAAATTTATGCCGTAAAATGCTCTGACCGCCTTAGCATACAGGGAGTTTGTCATACTGAATAAATTTCTCTTGTTTTTAAACTTTCAGGGCGTGAAGATACTTGACATGGTCTCCAAGAAAAGAATTACCAATGTGCCTCGAGATGACATAAGCCTTCGCCCAGATATGTATCCCTGCAGCCTTTGCTGGAAGGATAATTTAACGCTGATTATTGGCTGGGGAAATTCAGTAAAGGTGCAACTACCTGTCTTTGTAATAAATGCTTGCTGTTATCACAGACAAACAGAGGATTGTTTCTGAAAAGTAAAGACAATAAAAAAAAAAGAGAATTTGGTTTGACTAGTGTTCAAAACTCTTGCTGCCTTAGAAATGTCATTGGACTGACCCTCATGAGGAGGAGGAATG
>VZTN01010920.1:30961-47165 GCA_013400515.1 Erpornis zantholeuca | reverse complement strand
TGTTTGAACCTTGCACAGAGTGCTGGGGGCTCTGTCCCTGACCCCTCCTGGGATAAACCTCCCTGGAACTCCATCCAGAGAGCCTCCCCCTCACCCTTTACCCCTCCCTAGACTGCACTGAGCCATCCTGCACTGCAGAGCTCTAAAGGCTCCAGTTTTGGGCTTGGGTTGCCCACCCCTGGGTTTGAGCCAGCCCAGGCTCTGGTGACCACATCCCAGCACAGGCAGTGATGTCCTGTTAGTCCCCGGGAATCCCAAAAAGCTGCCAGGACTTTTGGGAACGTCAGCTCCAGGAAGCACTGGCTGCAACTGGGAACACTCACTGGGATCCCAGGCACATCCCCATCCTCAGCTTCCCCATCCACAAAAAACAAGTGGTGAAAACCTCTTGATTCGTTAAAAAACCCCCAGAACAACCAAGCCTTGCTGGAAGCTTGGTCATTTTTCCCAAATAATTCCAGCACGTTGTTTGCCAGCATGGATTTTAAGCTATTTAAGAAATGCCACGAGCCAGAAAAGTTAAAAATGTCCAGCAAAGGATTTTCCTCGACTGTTTGGATTTGTTTAAAAGCCTTAACAGTGCTTAGGAGAAGCAACAACAAAGAACCTTTCTCATTTCCAATGGATTAGCAGATCTGTGGGTGAGAACATGACACATTTTGTTATTGCTGCTGCCTTTTCTGTCTGAAGCACCAAGCCCTGTTTGCTTGCTTTGATTTAACAACAGCAGCGAATCCGAGCACTGAAGTTTCAATCAACAGTCACACATTTTTAATCACTGGTGAGTAAACACTGCAGGGAAACAGAGCTTGGAGTGCAATTAACTGCAGGGAAATCATCAGGAGGTGAGAAGTTTAATCTGCCGTGTGAAGGTTCAGATGAGACTCGGGCAGCTGGGCAAGGAAATGTCAGTGCCATCACATCCCAGAGATGTTTCTGCCTTCCCAAACTCCCAAGTGGAAAATCCAAGCCTAAACTCTAACCAGGAGCAGCTTTCCAGCCACAATCCTGCTTGTTTTGACCCAGCCAAGCGAATTCCTGCTTTCCCAGGACTCCCAAGCCCTGGCTCCTGCTGTAGCAGCCCCTGGCTGTCCTCACATCTCTGTGGCAAATCCCCAGAGCTCCCAAGTGCCCCTGCAAAGCCAATTAAAGTGAGGCTGGGAACACCCAGAGCAGTGCTTCTGTGCTGGGAGCTGAGGCAGGCAGAGTGAAGCCTGGCACAAGCAATAAGCCAGGACATCGATTCAGGAGGGGACACCAACAAAAATGCAAAAAAACCCAAGAGAATCAAGGACAATTGCCCTTTTCTAGATGAAACTGCTGCTTTTTGCCTGCTCTGAGGCCCTTGGGGATCAGCAGTCAGCACTCCCCTGAGCCACCTGCACAGACAGGGATTGTAATCAAACTCTGCTTCCCTGTGCATCCCCATTTTCCTCTCTGCTCCCCTCAAAGAGAAGCAAATCTAAAATGAGCCAAGTTCACCAACTCCGTGGGTATCAGGGTCACCTGTCACTAAAATGGAACCAGCTCTGGGCTGAGAACATGCTGGGATTTTACACAAGTGAGGAGATGATTAAAGAATTAATGAAGTTTAGACATGACTGAGGTACCCCAGCAGCACAAAACTCTGCTCGCCACCTGTGCTGGGAAGATGGGTTTGGGCCTTGTTTTCCCTCATCACTCAAAACCATTCAGTATTGTAGAAGAGACTCACAGAAGGAGGCTTTACTCTGACAGATCTGCCCTCAAACCCACCCTGATCTTCTCCCCAAACCCATCCTAATGTGCTCTCCAAACCCATCCTGATCTGCTCCCCAAACCCATCCTGATCTGCTCCCCAAACCCACCCTGATCTGCTCGCCAAACCAGTCCTGATCTGCTCCCCAAACCCACCCTGATCTGCTCGCCAAACCAGTCCTGATCTGCTCCCCAAACCCACCCTGATCTGCTCGCCAAACCAGTCCTGATCTGCTCCCCAAACCCACCCTGATCTGCTCGCCAAACCAGTCCTGATCTGCTCCCCAAACCCACCCTGATCTGCTCTCCAAACCAGTCCTGATCTGCTCCCCAAACCCACCCTGATCTCCCCAAACCCATCCTGATCTCCTCTCAAGCCCATCCTGATGTGCTCCCAAACCCATTCTGATCTGCTCCCAAGCCCACCCTGATCTGCTCTGCCAGATCTGCCCAGAAATGCTAACAGGACATGACCAAGGACTCCCTCCCGTGGTTCCTAACCCCTCTGAGAACTCCCAGGAGCTGAAGGCCCAGCCCCTCCGAGGCCTCTCCAGGCAGGGACAGGAACCTGCCAGGACCTCACCTGTCCCTTGAAGGCATCGATGATGAACTGCAGGGACTGAGGCTGCACGCACTCGATGCACTTCTGCACCACGTGGTTCCCGTTCTGGTCCTTGACGCACTTGAGCACGTGCCCGTCCAGCTCCCGAACCATCTCGTTCTACAGGAGGGGAGAGCACCAACAGAAAGCACCACCAGCATCCCTGGCTCAGGAGGGCACTGCTGGCACTGCTGGGAATGAATGGCACCGCTGCTGCTAACCCTGGAAAGATTTCTTTAGGTATTTCTTTATTTCTTTTATGCCTCGCTGATTCTTACAGCACTGAATCTGTCAGAGTTGTTTTCAGGTTGAGAAAAATGTAAAATATTGCACTGTTATCTCCTTGACCAACAAGAGAATTTCTAGTTTGGGATTTGTTTTCAGAGTTTGTGTTGTACACACTCTGGGACTGCCTGTTCACACGGACACAGAGGATTCCAGCAGCTGAGCAGGCTGAAAGGATCTCTCTTCCTCTTTCTTTCTTCCTTTTTTAATCATATCTAATCTAAATATCAATTCTATAAATAAAGCCTTC
The DNA here is from genome assembly GCA_013400515.1 of Erpornis zantholeuca. Lineage (NCBI taxonomy): Eukaryota > Metazoa > Chordata > Aves > Passeriformes > Timaliidae > Erpornis > Erpornis zantholeuca. Next base: position 44,292 of record VZTN01010920.1, on the reverse strand, counting down.
TAATTTCTAATCCTCAATTAATAAACTGAGTAATTTGTAAAAAGGCCATGAGGAACCAGGGCTGTCTCCTTTCTACACACAGGAATGCTCCAGGGGCCAGGAAATGAAGCTTTGCTGGGCTGCAGAAGCCAGCAGGGAAAATCCTGCTCTGCTGTGCCATTAGAACCTGGCCTGCTGGGAGGGTGCCTGGAACAGGAGCTTGGAGCTCCATTCCAACCCAAACCATGCTGGGATTGCAGGAAGATGAAGCTCTTCTTGATGAGCATCTTCTTCCAAGTACCCAAACCAAAGAAATCCCAACTGATCCACAGCTTTGCTGTGCATTCCTTGTTTTCTTCTCTGCTCCCCTCAAAGAGAGACAAGTCTAAAATGCCCAAAGTTCACCAACTCTTTGGGTTATCAGGGTCACCTGTCACTAAAACAGGGTCAGCTCTGGGCTCAGAACTCGCTGGGATTTTCCCCAGGTGATAATTAAGGAATTAATGAAGTTCAGACATGGCTAAGGTACCCCATGTGCAGGGGGAAAGCTTTGCTCACAAACAGAAATGCCACTTTGGGGCATTTTAATGCTCTGACAAAACCTGGGTGAGTTCAGTTCTGCAGCTGAATCAAACCCAGGAGTTCTGGGAGAGCTGAGTACTCCAAAATGCCCTTCTGGAGGAGACAGCAAATCCTCGGAGCAGCAGTGCTGGAGCCTGGCAGTGCCCCACTGACACACTTGGCTCAGGCTCAGCCTAGAGGGAAGGACCACTCCTAAAGCCTCTTGGAGGTTTTTAATTTCATAACCTACATTGAGATTCCCGTTAGAACCATTCCCAACCCTTTCCGAGTCAGAGTATTTCTCATCTCAATTCATTGTTCCTAAAACCCTTGAGGAAGAGCTTTATTAATGAGCTCTGAGTGGGGCTATCAGCCACATCTCTGCCAAGCCAGAACGAGGAGCTCCTCATCCATCTCCCTGCAGGAGCGCAGGATGCTGACCCACATTGCAATAACTCAGTGAATATTAAAGGCAAAACTCTTCCTTCAAGGGATTTAAAAATCTCTTTTAATTCACCCTCATTCTTAGTTTTCCCTGCACGCATGATCTGATTCCAGGGAATTAACAGAGAAGCAGTGCCATGGCCGGGGAAGGGGACAGAGAGGTGACAAGGACACGCACAAGAAGCACCACAAACACACCAAGAACCAAACCAAGGGCACGAGAGGGACGGGAGGGGACAGCTCAGGAACGTCAAACATCAAGAAGAAAAGTTAAAATTGAAACTTACAATTACCTGCTGGTCTGGGGGGATGAACTCCAGGGCCTTCTGGATCACCCTGCAGCCGTACATCTGCAGGGCCAGCGACAGCACGTGGCCACGGATGCGCTCTGCCAGCGCCAGCTTCTGCTCCAGGCTGCCAAACTGCCACAGGAACCACGGTCACTGCCAGGACAAAGCCCTGCCCTGGCCACTGGCACTGCCCTCCCACCCAGAGGGGAGACAAGAGGTGCCCACTGAGGAGGATTAAAGGTGAACTCTGTGGGAAGAGGGTGAACTGGCAGAGCCGGATGTGTTCTGTGCCTGCCTGGCACACCCCAAAGGGGCTGGGGACACCAGGGGACACCTGCCAGGCCACTAACTCTGCTCAGGTGAACAGCCCTGAGGCTGCCAGAGCTGCTGCTGGACTGCTGAGGGGTCCTGGGCAGGGCCAGGACAATTGTTGTTGGACTGGGCAATTGAGTTGGACTGGGCAATTCTTGGGGGTCCCTTCCAGCCCAGGAGATTCTGTGATTCTGATTCTCAACTCCTGGGCAGAAGCACCAGGAACAGCTGGTGGAGAAGGACCAGAGCAGGGTCAAGAGAGAGGGATGGGGGTGGGACACAGCCCTGATCCACCAGCTGCTGCTACTGGAGAAGCCTCTCCTGCTCGTGGTTCCTAAATCCACGAGCACCGACAGCTCACCCTGGACAAGTCCTGCTGGATCTGCACCTCACAGAACCCCAGAGTGGGCTGGGCTGGAAGGGAATTTAAAGCTCAGCTCATTCCAACCCCCTTCCCTTTTCCCCAGGAAACTAACATCTCCTGGATACGTTGCTGTTTATCCCCACACTTGTGCATCTCAGCAAGATGAATCTCAGTCCCACCCCTCTCAGTCACCCCAGCAGGAAAGATCCAGCAGCCTGTAGGGAGGAGCTGGTGTCAGTGCTTGTTGGTAACCCAGAAAAGATTTCTTTAGGCATTTTTATGCCTCACCAATTCTTACAACACTGAATCTGTCGGAGTTGTTCTCAAGTTAAGAAACTAAATATTGCAGTTGTTTGAGAATGTTATCTCCTTGGCCAACAGAAATTTCTGTTTTGAAATTTGTTTTCATAGTTTATGTAGTACACACAGTAAGAATGTGTGGTCACACAGACACAGAAAATTCCTGCAGCTGAAGCAAGCTGAAAAGATCTAATCTCTCTTGTTCTCTTTCCTCCTTATTAATATCTAATCTAAATATCAAATCTATAAAATAAAACAAGCCTTCTGATCATCAATCAATGAACTCTGATTGTTTTGTGAGTAAAAACTGGATCTTCCCCTCATGCTACAAGCGCTGACAGTTACCCATGGGTCTAACCTCAAGGCTGAGTTTTCCAGGCCCATCCCACACCTGGGGACCCCAGGCAGACCTGCAGGGGAAGGGCAAACTCACCTCGAAGAACTTCTGGATGACATAGTTGCCGAACACATCCACCATGAGCTGGTAGGCTGCCTGCAGGATCTCGTTGAACACCAGCTGCCGCTCCGCCGGGGTGGCACGCTCCAGCTTCAGCTGAATGAACCTGAAAAGCAGACCCTGCTGTGATGCCACGGGCACATCTGCTCCTTCAAACCCTCTGCAAAGCCTCACCCCTGTGCTCTGGAAAGCACCGTGAAAAATCCCTTTAGGCCGTGAAGATGAAGGCCTTTCATCAACCCGAGCGTCCTGGTACAAGTTAAACACCCACATTTGAGACTTCTCAGCCATCCACAACTTGTAAAGCTCTTGCAAACCACATCTTTCAAGTATGGTTGTTTTGTCCAGTCACCTGACAGCTTGGGGTGGTCACGGCCGTGAGGTTCACGGCCACGTGTTGGAATCCTCATTCCAAGCAAAGCAGAGCTCAGTGGAATCATGTGGTAAACCTTGTGTCCAGCTGGATTTTAAAATGAATTAAGCTCTGGGATGAGTGAGCAAACCACAAAGCAGGAAAGTTCCTTTTAGAGGAGGAATTCCTGCTACCAGCACTTGTCCTCAGCCTTGGAAGGGTCAGAGCATGACCCTGCTTGGCTTTTCCCACTCATTCCTTGCTCTGCCTTGGCTTTGGGAGGCAACAAATTTTAGCATTTTTGCTGTTTTCGCTGCCTTTGCCTCCATCCTCAGGCTTTTCCCACCTCTCCTGCTGCCCTGGCAAGGAGTGAGTTAAAAGAAGCCCTCTGGGGGTGGGGGAAAGGATGAAGACAACATTAGATAATATCATGAAAATCGATGCCAAACTCGACCACAAAATGCAACCAACAAAACACAACCAACAAAATGCAACCAACAAACACAACCAACAAAATACAACCAACAAACACGACCACCAAACTCAACCAACAAACACAACCAACAAACACGACCACCAAACTCAACCAACAAACACAACCAACAAAATACAACCAACAAACACAACCACCAAACTCAACTGTGAAAGGCAACCAACTTAACACAACCACCAAACATAACCCACAAAACGAAACCAACAAAACACAACCAACAAAACTCAACTGTGAAAGGCAACCAACAAAACACAACCACCAAACTCAACCATGAAAGGCAACCAGGAAAACACAACCAACAAAACATAACCACCAAACTCAACCAACAAAACACAACCAACAAAATTCAACCGTGAAACTCAACTGTGAAAGGCAACCATCAAAACTCAACTGCCAAACTCAACCGTGAAAGGCAACCAGGAAAACACAACCAACAAAACACAACCAACAAACTCAACCGTGAAAGGCAACCAGGAAAACACAACCACCAAACTCAACCATGACACACAACCAACAAAACTCAACTGCCAAACCAGGAAAACACAACCAACAAACACAACCACCAAACTCAACCGCAACACACAACCAGGAAAACACAACCACCAAACTCAACCACGACACACAACCACCAAAACACAACCACCAAACTCAACCGCGACACACAACCAACAAAACTCAACTGCCAAACTCAACCATGAAAAGCAACCAGGAAAACACAACCAACAAAACACAACCAACAAACGCAACCCCAAAACGCATCCAGCACTCCCGGAAGGAGCCCAGGCCGCCCACCCCACCTGGAGCCGTGCTGATCCTGGGAGAACTCCATGATGTGGCCGGCGATCTCGCGCAGCTGCAGGTTGGGGTAGCGGTTGTTGCGGAAGTCCTCGAGCAGGCGGCTGCGCCCCGAGGGCATCACGTCGGACATGCCGTAGCGCAGGCGGGACGATGGGAACAGCGTGCTGCTGGGGCTGAACAGGCTCGAGGCGCTGCTGGCACTGCGGTACTTGGCCTCCGCTCCCGGCGCCGCCGAGATGTAACGGCCACTGCCGTTCGTCAGCCCCCCTGCGAGGGAACAGGGCGTGGATGGGTGGGGACACGGGACAGGGCATGGATGGGTGGGGACAGGGCATGGATGGGTGGGGACACGGGGCAGGGCATGGATGGGTGGGGACAGGGGAACAGGGCATGGATGGGTGGGGACACGNTCATGGGGACACAGGGACAAGGCATGGGAACAAGGCATGGATGGGTGGGGACACAGGAACAAGGCATGGATGGGTGGGGACACAGGAACAAGGCATGGATGGGTGGGGACATGGGGACAGGGCATGGATGGGCTTCATGGGGACAAGGCATGGATCTGCTTCATGGGGACACAGGGATGTGACACTGGATCCCAAGCTCTGTTCCACCATGAGGGGGGTCTGACATTCAGCTAGGTGAGATTCCTGGGTGGGACTCCTGGGTGGGATTCCTAGGCAGGATTTCCTCACTGAAAGGGTGCTCAGGCCTTGGAACTGCCCAAGGAGATCTGGAGTGCCCATCCCTGGAGGTGTCCAGGGAATTCCTGGACGTGGCACTCCTGCTCTGGGCTGGTCCATCAGTCACATGCTGGACTCGATGACCCTGAAGGGCTTTTCCAACCTCACTGATCCAATTTTGAGATTCCTGACCACTCTGAGTGAGCTGCCCTCCAAGGAATCCATCTGGGGACATGTCCAAGCACCCCTGGCCCTGCTGGATGAGGGTGGGAACAGCTGGACACTGTGACCATCCCCTCTAAACCAGGATACTCTGAGATTCTGACTCTGTCTCCTGACACCAAATCTGTGCTGTGATTCTCTGACAGACTGAAACAACTCCTGCCCCTCCCTCTGTGCCTGAACCATGCCACAAGGAACCCTGACACTCCCAAATTTTAGCTTTTTTGCTGTTTCCGCTGCCTTTGCCTCCATCCTCAGGCTTTTCCCACCTCTCCTGCTGCCCTGGCAAGGAGTGAGTTAAAAGAAGCCCTCTGGGGGTGGGGGACAGATATAAAAGTATAAACAAAATGTGGATATAAAACCACAAATCACTATTAAGCACAGGTAAATGCCAATAAATTAAGAACAGTGAAGTTTTTAAAACCCTGTGCTTTCACAAATGGCCTAAATATATACATCCACATTAAAAAGATGCTGTTTCCCAAAATATTCCCAAAAAATATTCCAGGAATACAGGGATCATGCTTCATCCCACAGGGAGCAGAGAGAAGATTTCACAGGAACAAACCTAAACCTTCCAATGCTGTTTCCCTGCCTGCAATCTTCCAGGATTTGGCTCAGCACAGTGGCAGAGGATTTGATTTCTGCCTTTCCTGCAGGGCTCGGGATCCCTCTGCTGGTCACAGAGCACAGGAGGAGCCTGCTCGGATTTTCCTGGGATACAGAGGCCAAGGTGAGGCAGGGGGGAGAGTTATGGGGCAATGGAGCTGCAGGGATCTGGGCCATGGAGGGGAGAGCTCCACAGAAACCTCAGCAGAAGGTTTCTGCCTGCACAGAAGCAGCTCCCAGAGCTGGGCTGGAGTGAAAATATTCCATGAAAACAGAGCTGAGGGAGCTGCACTCCTCGGCCATCAACACCTGGAGGGAGCTCCTGTGCAGGAAACGCTGCTGGGGAATTCTGTATCTCCTAACAGCCTCAGTAATTATTGATTATCACCTCTGATTCCAGCTCAGGATATTCTGTGATTCTACACCTCTGAGCTGGGCACGTTTCTCTGGAGCTGGTGCCAAAACTCTCCCAAGAAACAGCAGAACCCTTTTCTCTCCCTTTTTCTCCCTTTTTTCCCCAAGGAAAAGGAGAGTTGGGGACTCCTTGTGCAGCCTTGCAATGGAGATCCACCACCCCCTGCACCCTCCTCACTGAGCAGCAGCTCCCAAAAGCCACCAGGGGATATTCCTGATATTCCCCACTCCTGGAAGGACCAGGATTGCCATGGGATGAGTGAAGCACCTCCCAGGTGAAGGAAACCCAGGAGGGACAAGCTGAGCAACGGGCACTGCTGCTTCCCACACATCCCAAATTCTCAGAATCCCAACTTTTGGTTTGCCTGCAGCAGAGTCAGGACTGAGGTGGAAAACAGTTCCTGGTGGACAAGGGGAGGGTCTGGCACTCGTTATCTCCTGGCCTTATCTCTTAGTCAAGAGCACAACCAGCACAGAAAATCTGTCAGAGGTTTTCTGAGAAAACCCCAACCACTGGAAATTCTGAATAAACCACCAGTGGCTCTGCCTTTCCTCTCTCTCCCCCCTGATGGAAATGCTTCCTGCAGGTCTCTGCAGGGCTCAGCATCGTCCTGGCAACACAGAGATCCCGAGGGGGAGAAATTCCCTAAATCCCAATGCTGAGCCCACCTGGCACCCACCAAAGGCCCGAGACCTTGGGGTGCCTGAGATCTCAGGGTGCCTGAGACCTTGGGGTGCCTGAGATCTCAGGGTGCCTGAGATTTTGGGGTGCCTGAGATCTCAAGGTGCCTGAGATTTTGGGGTGCCTGAGATCTCAAGGTGCCTGAGATTTTGGGGTGCCTGAGATCTCAGGGTGCCTGCAGCTCCTCCGTGCTGGGGTGTGCTGGGAACACACCGTGCTCAGACCCCAGACTCCCTTCAGTAATTTGGAATCTCTGGTCCTGCTCAGGCCCAGGGAGCAGAGAGCCCCCGTGAGCAGCCAGAGGTGCATTTACTCACACAGCTGCTCACTCCTTACACCTCGGAGTAGCAGCCCCATCTGTAGCTTAGCCTTTGTCCCCCAGGAGCTGAGTGTGGCTATTTCAGACACTTCACAAGGTCACTTCACAGCACCAGCAATATCCCAGCTCAGTGAATCCTCCTCATTTTTCAGTGCTCTGAGCTTGCAGGGAGCCAGAGCTGGAGCTGTGCATGCCCCAGTGAGCCCAGGAGTGACTGGGGATGGGATAAACAGCACCCACAGCTCAGCCCAGGAGTGACTGGGGATGGGATAAAGAACACCCACAGCTCTGCCCAGGAGTGACTGGGGATGGGATAAAGAACACCCACAGCTCTGCCCAGGAGTGACTGGGGATGGGATAAAGAACACCCACAGCTCAGCCCAGGAGTGCCTGACCCTCACACCCTGGGGACAGGACAAAGGCAAAGCCACAGCTCAGCCTGCTCTAAGCACAGATTTGCTGACAGCAGCTCGGGTTTAAAGCTGGCTTAAGTCGCTGTGGAACCCTGAAATCATCCTGGCAGTGCCCCCTCAGGAGGAGCCCAGGGCAGGCCATGCTCCCAAACCCCAGGGACTTCCCAGCAGGGCTGTTCCCATCTATCCCTTCATTTGGGAACAGCTCATATCCTCTTGATCACAAGCTGCTCCTGGGAGCACTGCCCACGGGAAAAGGAGTCAGCCAGGGAAAAATGCCTGTGCTGTCTGTCATGGAATCATGGAATGGCTTGGGGTGGGAAAGGACCTTAAATCCTATCCCATCCCATTCCCATGGGCAGGGACAGCTCCCACTGTCCCAGGCTGCTCCCAGCCCCAAGGTCCAGCCTGGCCTTGGGCACTGCCAGGGATCCAGGGGCAGCCACAGCTGCTCTGGCAATTCCATCCCAGCACCCTCGCAGAGAGGAATTCCTTCCCAATCTCCCATCTAAATCCATTCTCCATCAACTTAAAGATCATTCCCTGGCTCCTGTCTGTCCAGCCCTTGTCCCCAGTCCCTCTCCAGCTCTCCTGGAGCCCCTTCAGGCCCTGCAAGGGGCTCAGAGCTCTTTCTCTTCCCCATTAGAAGCATTAAAATTTATTTTATAACCAAAGGAAACCAGAGCTCCCCTTCCCACTGAAACTGAGCACAATTCAAATGACCTTTCCTGCATTTCAAGGTCAAAGGCACACAAAGCAGAGCTGGCCCAGGTGGGATCTGACCTCCAGCACCATCAGGCACGGAGGGGACCTGGCCACAAGGACAGGAATATTTTGGGAAGGTGAGGAGCCCCACATCCCTCTCTGGAGCACAGCCCATTCCTGGGCTGCTCACTCTGATCCTCCCTCCCCTGATCCACAGCAATTCTTAAGATTCTTTGATTCCAAAGGATTTTTAAGATCCTTTTTCTCCTGCTGTGGGGCAAACCAACTTTTCCCTACTGCTGTTGTTTGGAATGTGCCTCCTCCCCAGCACTGATTTATTGTGGCCATTTTCCTGGCAGCCCAGGACTCCAGAGCTGCATCAATCAACTCCCAACCCTTCCAGTCCTGGTAAAGCTCCCAACAAGGCACGGTGGTAAATCTAAACCTGATCCCCAAAAATCCTCTTTATGGCTATTCTAGCTCACCTAGAAGCCAGCAGTGAATTTATCAGGCATTCATGGAATAAACTTGATAAATTCAGTGTCTGCTGAGGGGGAGAGCTGCTCTGAGGAGCACGAGTTGTTCTCAACCCAGCAGATTCATGGCATGGCCAAAACCAAGTGGATTTTTGGGAGGAAATATTAAATTACCAACTGCAGGTGCAACAAATAATCCCTTTGGTTTGTTTATGAGGGAATGAACGTTTCAGGGGGCTCAGATGAGCGCTGCTTTATTATTTAATATTCGCTTTCTTTATTTTTCAGATTTACTTGATTGTGGGCCTGGCAGAAGCTCTTTGAGAAGATTCAGCTGCAGAAAGTCATGGATCTTCCCAAAATTATTTCTCCTGTGCTTTTGCTAAGGCCACACAGATGGGAAACTTTCCAGGGCAAACTCACCAAGTCCTCAGCTCAAAGCTGAGCACTGCTCCAGGGAATACTGGTTGGGAGGAGGAGTTGGATTCCAAGCCTGTTATTCCCAATTTAATGGGTATTTTAAAATATCCTCTTTAAAACCATTTAAATTGAAGATCAGCCCTCCTTATCTGTTTTATTCCACAAACCCCTGCTGCCGTTACCGAGATCCGTGCAAGAAAATCCTGTCCTCCACACACTTGGGAATCTTATCCCTAACCCTGAGCTGAGGGAACTGGGAGGGAAGGCAGAAACCTCCTGTTCCCAGCACACACCCTGAGGGCTGCACTTGATCATTTTGAAGATTTTTTCCCACCTAAATGATTCTGTGATCCCACACAACTCCTGCCTCAGTGCTGCAGGGGGACTGCAGAAAATCATGGAATGGTTTGGGATGGAGAGACCTTAAATCCTATCCCATTCCTCCCCTCCCACTGTGCCAGGCTGCTCCCAGCCCCAAGGTCCAGCCTGGCCTTGGGCACTGCCAGGGATCCAGGGGCAGCCACAGCTGCTCTGGCAATTCCATCCCAGCCCCTGCCCACCCTCCCAGGGAACAATTCCTTCCCAGTCTCCCACCCAGCCCTGCCCTGGGGCACTGGGAAGCCATTCCCTGCCTCCTGTCATTTCTGAATGTCCTGTCACATCCCCTGAATGATTGTGTGATCCCACCCAGCTCCTGCCTCGGCGCTGCAGCAGCAGGGATCAGGGATGCTCAGGGTTTAGGGATGCTCAGAGATCAGGGATGCTCAGGGATCAGGAACACTCAGGGATCAGGGACACTCAGGGATCAGGGATGATCAGGGATCAGGGATGCTCAGGGATCAGGGATGCTCAGGGATGCTCAGGGATCAGGGACACTCAGGGATCAGGGACACTCAGGGATCAGGGACACTCAGGGATCAGGGATGCTCAGGGACACTCAGGGATCAGGGATGCTCAGGGACACTCAGGGATCAGGGATGCTCAGGGATCAGGGATGCTCAGGGATCAGGGATGATCAGGGATGCTCAGGGACACTCAGGGATGATCAGGGATGCTCAGGGATGATCAGGGATCAGGGATGATCAGGGATGATCAGGGATCAGGGATGATCAGGGATGCTCAGGGATCAGGGATGATCAGGGATGCTCCAGGAGGGCAGGGCAGGGCTCTTACCCAGGTTGAGGCTGGAGGAGGATCCGTGCGAGGACAAGGAAGGAGGAGGAGTCTGCGAGTGGCCTGGGCCTTGGCTGGGCAGGGGCATCCCCACGGGCCCGGGGGAGGAGGAGAAGCCCAGGCCATTGTAGAAGCTGTGTCCTATGGGGGTCAGGCTGCTCGAGGTCCTCTTGTAGAGCTCACTGCTGCCTGTCAGCGAGTCCCGGCGAGAGCCACTGCCCGTGGTGGAGTTGGCCACTGCAAAAACAGGAAATTTGGGAGATGCTGAGCAGCCCCAAACACTGGAGAGCCACAGCTCCAGGGCAGCAGGCTGGGGTGTGATGAAATAGAGTCATTGAAACCACGCTGGGAATGAGCAAACAGCTTTCAAAGTGTTCTGGGATCTTCTCTTTGCCTTCAGAGTGCTGGAGGTTTGATTGGGACAGAGCACACGGAGAAACAGCTCCTGAAATCCACAGGCAGGAAGGGCAAAGGGAAAAAACCTCCCTGAAGGAAAGGTCCCTGATGGTTTGGGGGTCCCTGAGCACTTGGGGGACACCCTGAGCCCTTGGGGACATCCTGAGGTCTTTGGGACACCCTGAGCACTTTGGGACATCCTGAGCCCTTGGGGACATCCTGAGGTCTTTGGGACACCCTGAGCACTTTGGGACACCCTGAGCACTTTACTTTTTACATTTTGCTTCTGCTTTTACCTTTGCATGAATAAAAGAAATAACCTTTTAACAATTTCTGAGAATAGTCTTTTTTGTTACTCTGGCCCTAAATCAGGGGTTCTGTTTTCCTCAAAAGAAGAGAGACAGAGGTTTTTTTCTGAAAGTTTAGTTTCTTCTTTTTTTTTTTTTTTTTTCTCTTCTGGACCTGTTCAGAACATCAAAACATCAAAACCCCACAGGGAGGTCTTCCACTGGAGGAGAGAGACCACATCCAGAAAAACTTTACTCCACAACGAGAAATTTTATTATTTAACATTATTATCCTTTTCCTGTATGTTTGTTAAATAAATAATTTTTTTTCCTCTTCGTTTTCCTCCAAAAAAAAAAAAAATTTCTTTTCCTAAACCTAACAGGGGAGGGGTAACTACAACTTGCTGCCCACCAGGGGATATTCTCCTCTAAATTTGTCTGCAAACTGAGACAAATCAAATGGGATCGTTTAGGTGGGAAAAGATCTTTAACAGCATTGAGAATCTGCTCAGAGCACCCACTCCAGCAGATCCTGGCCCTGCTTCTGAGGGAGGGGCAGTGAATGGCTCACTCCTGTGAGCACAGGTAACTATGGGGACACAGCAAATGTTAGTTCTGACAGCAAATGTTAATTACAAAACATAAGAAGTTGAATTCACACTAATCTTGTCAGGACAGAGAGGACAAAGATCCTCTCAGAGACCTGAATCATTCCTCAAAGGACCACACATGCCCCAGGGAGGAAGGTGAAAAGGGCACTGCGAGGAAGACTACTTATCTTCATCAGAAAGAGCCCGAGGAGGAGGAGAAGCCTTCCTCAGTGCGAGCACCAGCACACACAGGGCATTGCTGACCTGTGTGCTAATGATATTAATGACTCCTGAGCAATGATTTGTATAACCAGGCCTGTCCCGAGGGATGTGATGAATATTCCTAATTGAACCCCGAATGCTGTGCTGCAGGGAGCACCGGGGTGTGTGTTTGGAGGAGCGACCCCCACACAGCCAGAGCTGAATGAAGCAAATCCCCACTGCTCTGCCTCTGCCTCTGAAGGGTGTCCTGGACTGGTTTGGGGGTGATTCCCTGCTCCTCACCTGCTGTGCCGAAGCCGCCGAGCGCCGAGCCCAGCGTGGCCCCCAGGGAGCTGCTGCTGCCGAAGCCCAGGGAGGTGTTGGCAGGCTGGGCAGAGCCCTGCGAGAACAGGGAGCTGCTCTGCGAGTTGCTGCTCAGGGAGTTGTTGCCGTAGAAGGAGCTGGAGGCCAGGTTGTTGGTGGGCTGCTGCTGGGGCTGGGGCTGAGGCTGCTGCGTGCCCAGGGGTCGGAAGGGGCCGTTGGTGGTCCCTGCCAGCCCTCCTGCTGCTCCGTTGGCCGACGCCGCTGCCGCCGCCACCGCTGAGGGGAACACAAATGGGGAAAAAACGTTGGAAAAAGCACTGAAAAGCACAGAGAAAATCCATTTTCATCACACCTCTGAGGGTTGGAACGCCTTAGCAGGTTGCTCTGAATTGCTGCAGTGTGGACGCTGACAACTTGGTCAGAAGAGAATTCTCAGCTTTTGCTCAGCATCTGTGAGAAGCAGATATCTTCTCACAGATTTGAGAGCCATGGGAAAAGTTTTCTCTAGCTGTGGAAAGAGAATCGCTTCCCACAGCTAGAATCTCCCACCCAGCCCTGCCCTGGGGCACTGGGAAGCCATTCCCTGCCTCCTGTCCCTCCATGCCTTGGCCCCAGTCCCTCTCCAGCTCTCCTGGAGCCCTTCAGGCCCTGCCAGGGGCTCAGAGCTCTCCCTGGAGCCACCTGGCAATTCTGAAGCAGGTGGGAAAGCAGCAGCCAGGGCACAAACTGAAGCTGCTGTGAAACTATAAAATCATTTAGGTTCCTGCTCCTCTCCCTCTGTGTGGCTGCTCCAGAGGCTCAGCAAGGTTGAGCAAGGAATGTTTCTCAACAACAATCCCTGGATGGATCTCAGTGAGGGCAAGTTTGTCATCATCGCCAGCGGAGCAGAGAGGTGGGGACAGCAGAGGGGTGGGGACAGCGGGGACACTGCAGGGACAGGGAGGGACCAGAAGTCACCTGTGTGACCATGGGACAGGACTAACCTGTGTGACCATGGGGACAGGACTGACCTGTGTGACCATGGGGGGGGCAGGACTGACCTGGGGGACCATGGAGGAGACCGG
>VZTN01010920.1:449-22106 GCA_013400515.1 Erpornis zantholeuca | reverse complement strand
AGGAACACCCAGAGCTGCTCCCTGCCATCACTGCTGGGCTCCAGCACACCCAGAGCTGCTCCCTGCCATCACTGCTGGGCTATAGGAACACCCAGAGCTGCTCCCTGCCATCACTGCTGGGCTGCAGGAATGCCCAGAGCTGCTCCCTGCAATCACTGCCAGGCTATAGGAACACCCAGAGCTGCTCCCTGCCATCACTGCTGGGCTGCAGCACACCCAGAGCTGCTCCCTGCCATCACTGCCAGGCTGCAGGAACACCCAGAGCTGCTCCCTGCCATCACTGCTGGGCTGCAGCACACCCAGAGCTGCTCCCTGCAGGTGATGCTGCTCTGAGGGCAACACCCTGAAAATCCCAGAACCTTCTGCTTTTCCTGCCCACAAAGAGCAGGACTGTTCTACCTGGAACACTGCACTCAGAGGGAACCATCACATAACACCCAGGGCTTAAAATCCCAGAACCTTCAGTGGGAGCCTCTGCTTTTTGTGCATTCAGCTTATCCCAGCACTCCCCACAAAGAACAGGAACACTTCTCTACCTGCAGCACTGCACCTCAGAGGGAATCATTTCCCAACTGGCCTTAAAAAAGGCACGATTTCAGTTTTTTGAGTGACATCCTTCTCAAATGATGGAAGGCAGCTCAAAGGCAGCAGCATCTTCCCCACAGTTTAAAACCTAAATTGAGTTTTTCTTCGAGGAAGTTCTTCCCTCTGCATTCAAATTTGTTCTTTAAAACGCTGCTATTGTTGGGAAGAGCAGAGCATTATCCTGGAGCTGCCAGTCTCACAATCATGACAAACCTGCCATAATGGCAAACCTTAATTGACAGATTATCTCTGCCATAAAACACACACTGAAGCTTCCTCTCTGCGCTGAGAGTGAGCACTGAACCCCCAACAACTCCAAACTCATTTCTTCCATCTCAGAAGCTTCTCCAAGTCCTCCCAATTTAACACTCCCAAGCACATCGAGGAGGATTTTTGGCTTTCTATAAACATTTAAATTGTCCCATGTCCCTCCAGTGCTGCTCTCAGCCATCACAGAATAAAAAGGGATCTCAAAACTGCTCAGGTCCAGACAGGAAAGATGCTTTTCTAAAATAAACATCAACATGAAGTTTATCTTGTCATTTCTAGGGTACAAAGCTTGATGAGAGGGTTAAAATAACTCCTATTTCTCAGTGGTGTAACACTATGAATACACCCAGCACACTACACAATGTTTTGTTGCTTTTAAGAGACACAAATTTAGAATAATTCAAGTAGAGAGGCTGATGGAGACACTGATGCCCAGTTCTGGGATGCTTTAGGTATCCCTGGGGTGTTATTTCCAGTTCCAGTGTCTAAAACCCCAGTTAAGCACAGCCTAGATGGGGTTTTCTCTGAGTCAGAGGCTGCAAAAGCTCAGGCAGCTGCAGCTCCAGCAGAGCTGAGAAAAATAAAAAAAGCTGTGGGCAACCCTTGGTGTTTGCAGGAAGTGTGGCCCAGCCCCACGTGGTCCTTCCATGAAATCAAGGCACTGAGCTGCTGCCCCTCTGCCCTCTGCTGTTACCCACAAAGGAGCTCTGGGAGCCCCCAGGCAATGCACAAAGGCCAAGGAAAAACCTCTTTGTGCAGGAATCCTTCCCAAATCTCCAGGGACTGGGCTGGTGTTGGAGTTCAGGAAAGCTGGGAAGCTTTTCCTGTGCCTTTGGGGGGTCCCAGACCACCCCTGAGCACCCCAGGAGAACACAGCCTTTGATCTGAGCCCCTGGAAAAAGCTCCCAACACTCCTGTGTTGCTAACCCTAAAAAAATCTCTTTAGGCATCTTTATGCCTCACTAATTCTCACAACACTGAATTTGTCGCAGTTGTTTTCAAGTTGAAAGTAAAAGTGCCCATTCCTGGTGTCCCCTGCAGGGCCTCAATGCCCCCAGAGCAGAAGTGCCCATTCCTGGTGTCCCCTGCAGGGCCTCAATGCCCCCAGAGCAGAAGTGCCCATTCCTGGTGTTCCCTGCAGGACCTCAGTGTCCCCCAGAGCAGAAGTGTCCATTCCTGGTGTCCCCTGCAGGGCCTTGATGTCCCCAGAGCAGAAGTGCCAATGTTCCTGGTGTCCCCTGCAGGACCTTGATGTCCCCCAGAGCAGAAGCGTCCATTCCTGGTGTCTCCTGCAGGACCTCAATGTCCCCAGAGCAGAAGTGTCCATTCCTGGTGTCCCCTGCAGGACCTGGTGAGCTGAGGAGCTCATCCAGGGAGCTGCCACCTCAGGACACACCGACCATGGCTGGGAGGTTGGGAGGGATTTGGGAACTGTTTGGAGGAAGATCCTGCAGGAAGAAAGAGGCTCCATCTTCGCTGCCATCTGGAAAAGGGCACATTCCCAGCGTGAGCCTCAACAGATCTGCATGTGTTTGCCTCGAGAGCCTGGAATTGTGAATTCCTAACAGAACTGAAGGATTTGCAGGGCTGAGCAGAGAGATGACTTTCCGGGCAGGAAACACACCCTGCATCTTTCCAGACTTTACTGAGTTTGTTTTCAGAGGTTTCTGTTGCTATCATCAGTCACCCAAACACCCCAAAACTGGAGCAGTATTTGTGTCTCTGACTGGTTCCCTTCCCATTCGCTCTGGGAGCCCGAGCCCACAGCGAGTATTTGTCCTGGGTTAAATGCGAGATTTGCCCAAAAGTCTGTGTTCTATCACCATTTTCATGAGCTGTTGGAACCAGGTGGGGCAGTGCTCCCTGCCTGCTCCCTCTGGGCTATCTCCTGCCCATGGCCAGCAGTGCTTGCCCATGGCTCACAGATAACTCTGGGCTATCTCCTGCCCATGCCCAGTGCCTTATCTCAGAACTCACCATCCATTGGCAGATGCTCCACCCAGAGGGAGGAACCAAGCATTCCCTGCTGGATACAATCTGAGATTCCCAACACCACAGGAGCCTTTCCCACTGCATTCCCAGAGCACAGGAGCTCCAGAGCCACCCCTGGACCTTCTGAGGAAGAGCAGACCTTCCTCCAGGATCTCTGCTCCAGCAGAACCACATCCATCACTTCAGGAGGACGCAGCCACCATCTCCTGGGGCTGCCCCTGCTGCCCTGACTGTCAGGGTGGCAGCTCCTGTCTCACTCTGCCACTTTGAACCAGTGCTTTTCTGCCTTGTTTTATATATATATATGTATAATAAAGAACTCTTATTCCTATTCCCCATATCTTTACCTGGAAGCTCCTTGATTTCAAAATTATAATAATTGTGAGGGAAGGAGGTTGCATCTCCCATTCCAAGGGAGGCTCCTGCCTTCCTTAGCAGACACCTCTCCCTCAAACCACCAACGATCCCATTTCACCTCCAGCCAACATTTCCCAAGCCAAACTCACTTTTTCCCCACGGACACAGCATGGTATGAACTCCACCCCCACAGAAACAGTGCTGTGCTGATGTTCCACCTCCCCAGGCACAGCCCCAGGGCGGCTGTGGAGCAGGGAAGGGTCGGGAGTGCAGGGAGAGCTGGAATTGCTCACCTAACGTGGCAGCTGCCGCCAGCCCTGCTGCGTAGGGATCCGTCCCCGGAGGCGCCGCGCTGATGATGTAGGGGTTGGGAACGAAGGCAGCAGGAGCTAAACCTGCTGAAAACATTCCTGTCAGTGAAAACAAACTCCATGGCACCGCAGCCCCGCCACCACCCCTCTGCTGCTGCCTGGGCAGCTCCAAACCTGGCAGGGGTTTCGTGTTTTTAAGCTTTTTACAGGTGGTTTTCTATGGGGAGTGACAAAGAGTGAGGGTGGATAGGCAGAGGAGAGAGCTGGGATAAAAAAAAAACCAATTCCAAGGATTTGGTGCTCTTTAAGTGGTGAAATCCTTTCTATCCGACAGCTCAGGGCAGGCAGACCCTGCTCAGGAGACTGGATGGCAACATGCAGTTGTTGTCACTACTCTGTACTTCCAACAGCAAGTAAATCAGGAGCCAGAGCACCCCACTGGAGCTCCATGCCCACCATGGGACCCCAGCATTCCAACGGGTTAGTCTGGAATGGGTTTGGGAGTGGGAAGCATTCCCTCCCTCTGCAAGGGGATGGTTCAATCATCACAGGGGGGGTGGGACAGGGGCATGGAGGGGAGGAAGTTAAAAAGCTGAATCATTTCAATCCCTGAACTCCACTGAGCACACGAGGGCACTGCACAGAGCTGGGAGAGTCCCAACACATTTACATTGGGATTTTGGGCAGGAAGAACTACCACAAATAGCTTATTGTGCTAAAAACATTGAAATTTCATAAATCCAGGAGTAGCTGTTCTATAGATTTCCTGGTTTTGTACACACAGGACTAAGTGCTTTATTCCCAGTTAATAAATATGATCTATTCTATGAATATTTTTATTAATATCAATCATGTGTTTGCATAAATTATCCCTTTAACTCACCAGACCCCAGGCAGCACATTCAGCTGATATTAAATTGTGATTTTTCCCTCACTTCACTGTGCTGCCACCCTGATTTATGCCTCACTCAAGATACTTCCAAAGCCTCTCCTGACTGCCCAGCACCCTCAGGAGGGTGGGACTGTCAGTCCTGCCAGACAGGGAAGGCCTTTAAAAACCTCTCCAAGCGTGCAAGAGACACCCACAAACAAATCTTTAACAAGCACTTCTGCTTGTGCACGATTACCAGGTGTGAAAACACACCTTAAACCCTCCCAAGGCTCCTTCCCCGGATGTTTTCCCAGTGGATCAGGAGGAGGGGAGTGAAAGGGGCTGGAGCAGAGGGCAGACTCACCTATGTGTGGCTGGTGGGCAGCAGCCAGGGCGTACTGCTGCTGCTGTGCTGCTGTCAGCTGCTGCACTGCCAGCGCGTTGGGCCTCTGGAACAGCTGTGGGCACAGAGCACAAACTGCCCTTAAAGTGGGCACACAAACACCAGATGTCCTTAAACTGGGACAAACTGCTCTTAAAATGGGCACAGAAACATCAGGTGTCCTTAAACTGGGCAGAAATAGACCTTAAAGTGGGCACAGAAACATCAGGTGTCCTTAAACTGGGACAAACAGACCTTAAAGTGGGCACAGAAACATCAGGTGTCCTTAAACTGGGCACAAATAGACCTTAAAGTGGGCACACAAACATCAGGTGTCCTTAAACTGGGCACAGTTTAATTGCAGTTTAATTCACCTCCCTCAGAAGAAATTCAGCACAGCTCCAACCCTGCAGCTGCAGATTCCATCCTGCAGCCTGTCCAAGGAAGCAGAGCCAAGAAAAACCATCCCAATTCCAGGCTTTCCTCAGCCAGATAAGCCACGGGAGCTCTGGGAATCATCAACTCAGGATGAGTTTCAGGAAGAGCTGTGAAAGCCTCGCTGCACTGTCTCCATCTGCTGACAGCACAGCCCCACACTCCAAACCCCACAAATCAGCCTTAAAAGGTGGGGCTGAGGGAGGAGAAAAAGGACAAGGAGCCTCTGCCCCACACTCCAAACCCCACAAATCAGCCTTAAAAGGTGGGGCTGAGGGAGGGGAAAAAGGACAAGGAGCCTCTGCCCCACACTCCAAACCCCACAAATCAGCCTTAAAAGGTGGGGCTGAGGGAGGGGAAAAAGGACAAGGAGCCTCTGCACTGGGAATATGAACCTGAATTTCCAAAGGTATCAGCAAAGTGCACCTGGAGTGTTTGGGGCTGTTGGAAAATGCACTGAAAAGTGAGTGAAAATGGGAGTGAAAAGCTGCAGAGCCCTGGCACGGCTCTGGAGGAGCTCAGGGAGATCATCCAGCATTTCAGGGAGGCTGTTTCATGTGCACACAGATAAAGGAAGATTTCCAGCACGTGGAGGAGCTCACTGAGGGAATTCCAAGGAAGCAGAACCCCACGGTTCTGGGAATGCTGGATGATCAGATCTCCCTGAGGCAGCTTCTCCTGCAGGATCCATATCTGACATCTCTAACGAGCTGTGGGTAAAACCTTCCCCTCCTTCACACTGCCTTCAGCTGTGCTCGCTCCTAATCCCTCCAAGCAGCCCCACAGCCCCAAAAGGAACTTCTAGGGATGAGATCTCTTGCTCAGGACAGATTTCCTGCTAACAACCGAATGGCAAATGACAGATTCCTTTCATCCAGGCTGGGACTGGCAGAGGGCAGGGAGGATCCCTGGCTTTGGGGAGCAGGTTTTAAGGGAATGGGCTCAAGTGTGAGCCAAGATCCCTGGATTTCTACAGAGCTGTCCTGAGAGGGCACCTTTGGCTGGGCAGTGATTCCTTATCTTTACTACAGCACTTCAGGCTCACAAAGAGCTCCTGTTTGCTTTCCCTGGAGGTGGAAGCTGCAACAAAAGTGAAAATTGACAGTAACAGACCTTGTTGGGCAGCTTGGGTGGGACTGAGGGGCAGCAGCTGTGCCCCCACTGCTCCCCTAAAATCGGGGAGAGACAAGAGGGGGTCTGGGCTCCACAACAGGGAAATGGAGCCGGGAAGGGGCTGGAGCCCCAGGAGAGGCTGAGGGAGCTGGGAAGGGCTGGAGAATTCCTGAGGGAGCTGGGAAAGGGCTCAGGCTGGAGAAAAGGAGGCTCAGGGGGGACCTTGTGGCTCTGCACAAGTCCCTGACAGGAGGGGGCAGCCGGGGGGGGTCAGGCTCTGTTGGCAGGGAACAGGGACAGGAGGAGAGGGAACAGCCTCAGGCTGGGCCAGGGGAGGGGCAGGGTGGACAGCAGCAGGAATTTCCTCATGGAAAGGGAGCTCAGGGATTGGAAGTGCCCAGGGAGGTTTGGAGTGCCCATCCCTGGAGGTGTCCATGGAAGGACTCAGGAGGTGGCACTCAGGGCTGGGGACAAGGTGGGCATTGGGCACAGCTCAGATTTGATGATCTGGGAAGGCTTTTCCAGCTGCAATCCTGGAATTCCCAGACCGCTGATGACCCAGGAGGTGACATCAGCTCCCCACAGACACTGCCCATCCTCTGGGTATGAAATAAAATACCCAAACCCGGCCAGAAATCTGCACTGCATCTCTCCCCAAAGTGGGACCCTTCCCCGCTCTCCCTTCCTTTGGCAGGGTTCATTTCCACCAGCCAGGTGCCAGACGTGCTACATTTTAAATCTTAATTTTTAAAGGCTCAAAGAAACAAATAAAAACTCCCTGAACTTGTAAATGAGCCTTCACTTAAATAGAAAACCCTGACAAAATGCAAATTCCAGGCTTCCCACTCCAGTCCCATCCCTAATGCTCCTCCAAAAGCAGCTCACTTGTGCAGACCTAATGTTTTATAAAACACACATTTCATGGTTTGAGAGTAATTCTGGCATCCCAGGCCTTACACCAGAGCAAGACAAAGACCTGGAACTGTTTGTTTTTTTCCTTTTTGAACTCCATAGCAGCTATTTAGTTTAATCCTTAAATTTTCCATCATTACCCTCCCCAAGATGCTGCAGAACAGAGCAGCCAGCTGAGCTCCAACACAGATATTTACACTGCTGTGAAGGCTCTGATAACTCAGCACAAACTGGGCAATGGTTTCCCCTCACTCCAGAGTGCCAGAGGCTCTTCTGCTAAAAAACCCAGATATTTTAGGGAAGCCAGGGAGAGTTACACCCCCCTGCCATCAGCTCCAACAAAGGGCTCCCTTCTTCTCCCAGGGATATCAAACTTGCAAAGGGAAAGTTTACAACACAATCAAGTCTACAATCGTTACCCAAACGAGCAGGAGTCAATGGCTGGAGCCAGGCCCAGCACTGAGCAGGAGCCAGGGGAGGGTTTGGATTGGGGACTCTGGCCTTGTGTGGGAGAAAGGTCAAACAAACCTAAGCCAGGCTCAGATAAAGCTGGGTACTGGTGGACTCTGCCCTCGGGGTTTAAACCAGGCTCAGGTTGGGAGAAGGTTTCAACCTGTAACTGCCTCAGGCTGCTCTGCTTGGGGCAGCAGGGCCCAGTGTGGGGCTCAGCAAAACCCAACGTGGGGCTCAGCAAAACCCAGTGTGGGGCCCAGCACAGTGTGGGGCTCAGCAAAACCCCACACAGAGCTCACCCCTGGGCTGAGCACTTCCAGGGCTCCAGGACAGGTGTTTTTGGGGTTTTTTAACACTTTATGACTTTAAAGCTCTTTTTCAATGCCAGCTCCTCAAGACACCCAGGATCGCTCGAGAGGGCAGCGCTGTGGGAATTCTGTAGGAATTGCTGTGGGAATGGCTATGGGAAATCTGTGGGGATTCTGTGGGAATTTTGTGGGAATTGCTCTGGGAATTCTCTAGGAATTCCCATGGGAATTGCTGTGGGAATTCTGTGGGAATGGGTATGGGAATGCTGTGGGAATTGCTGTGGCAATGGCTGTGGGAATTGCTGTGGGAATTGCTGTAGCAATGGCTGTGGGAATTGTTGTGGGAATTGCTGTGGGAATGCTGTGGGAATGGCTGTGGGAATTGATGTAGGAATTTTGTGGGAATGGCTGTGGGAACGTAGGAATTTTGTGGGAATGGCTGTGGGAATTGCTGTGGGAATTCTCTGGGAATTCTGTGGGAATGCCTGACTATCCCAGCTGCAGGATGCCACGGAAAGCAGATCTCCTGCCCCAGTGCCCTGCGAGGACACACACAGCACGGAGAGGATGAGAAGAGCCCAATCCTTCCTGCAGCCCTTCCCCCGGGACAGGCTCAGAGCTCCTCCCGCCCCACACCGATTCCCTCGGGATGGAGCAGGGCCCAGCCCTCACCTGCTGCTGGGAATTGTAGTCGAAGAGCCCCACGGTGGCGGCGGCCGAGTCCACGGGGACCTGAGTGCCGGAATAATCGAACTGCAGCGGCTCCATGCCCACGTGCTCCATGGCATCCAGGGGCACGCTCTGCGACTCCATGTTGGAGAAGTCCTCCACGGGCTTGGCCCCGTTGGTGCTGGCCAGCTGGGCCAGGCCCTCGGAGCCGTTCTGGTTGGGGCCCAGCAGATCCACCTCGCTGGCCGAGTTCTGGCAGTTCCCGGGCGTGCGGCTGCGCGGGGAGGGGGAAACGCGTCAGCAAAGAGCCCCAGGGATGCTCCAGCCCAACCCCAGGCCCACCAGAACTGCAGGGAGGTGCTGGAGCAGAGGGGAGAATAAATAAAAAAGATGGTCTGAAATAGCTCCCTGAGTTAATTTCATAGAGAAATTGATGTTTATAAAGAAATAATCAAAACATGAAACCAGGAGTGCTCTAGCCCAAGCCCAGACCCACCAGAACTGCAGGGAGGTGTTGGAGCAGAGGTGGGGATAAATAAAAAAGATGGTCTTAAATAGCTCCCTGAGTTAATTCCATAGAGAAATTGATGTATTTAAAAAAATAATAAATAAGGAGTGGTCCAGCCCAGCATCAGGCCCAACAGAATCAGGGAGGTGTTGGAGCAGAGGCGGGGATAAATAAAAAAGATGGTCTGAAATAGTTCTCCAAGTTACTTCTGTGGAGAAATTACTGTGTTTAAAAAAATAACCAAAAAATAATGCTCCAGTCCAGCATCAGGCCCACCAGAACTGCTTAAGGTGTTGTAGAAGAGGAGCAAAAAAATAAAGAGATGGTCTGAAATAATTCTCTGATTTAATTCCACAGAGAAATTGATGTAATTAAAGAAATCACCAGAAACTAAAACCAGGAGTGCTCCAGGCAAACACCACCCAGCAGCACACAGCCAGAGCCACCAGCAGTGCCTGGGGCTGGTGTAGCAAAGCAGAGAAGCTCCCTCAGCCTGTCCTGGCCATGAAGCTGCCCCAGGCCCTGGCAGTGGAGCCCAGCCTCCCTGGGAAGGGCATGGCCAAGCACCTTCCCCTGGGATGAATTCCTGCCTTTGCTTCCACGCCTTTTCCTTCCCCCATTAAAACCTTCCCACCTCAACCCACGAGAGCTCTCTCTTTCCCTCTTCTTCCCCCATGGCACTGCAGGGGAGGGAGAGCCTGGATGGGGTAAGGGTGAACCCCAGCACTGATTAATCATTAATTGATTCATTAGTAACACACCTGAAGTCTTTGACGTCGGCGTCGATCCCGTTCTGAACAGGCAAACCATTGGATTTATCCATCACATCTCCCTCCTCCTTCAGATCTCCCAACTTATCTCCATCAAACGTGCCCTTGCTTTTCTTATCTCCTTTGTCATTCTCGTCGCTCTCTGCATCCCTTGGCCCCTGGGCAAAAGAGACATTGTTTTAATAAGCTGAGTTTTCAGATCAGTTTTCCTGTTACCCCGAGATGGTAACAAATCAAAGACACATGCCACAGTAAAAGGAGTCACTTGCAAACATTAATTCCTACAAAAAATTAGGTAAAAATGCGAAATACTCAATAATAATCAAAGAAATAAGGGAATTCATTCTCGCCCTTCCAAGAGGGGTTTCATCTATTCAGGTTTCCTCCATTTAGTACCTCGAGGTTTGCTTTTACAGGCTCTAAAAATCCCACCCCAAAAGAATTTTAAAGAATTCTCTTTCCAGATGGCATCTGAGCACTTCAAAATCAACACCAGCAAATGCTGCAGGGGCATAAACTGAATTAGAAGCTCTCTGAAGTGCCTGGCTCAGTGTCAGAGACAGTTCTTGACTGGACAAGAGTTTGAAAATCCCCTCAGTTTTGGGGGCATCAACAGTGAATTCCAAGGCAGAGCTCAGTTAACAAGACTCAAATAAATCACTATCCCAGTGAGTGGCTCCTGTAATCCTGAAGCACATTTCTTTGGGAGGAAAGGGGGAAAATAAAAGGATTTCTGTTCTGTTGAGCATTTCACGAGTGGTGTTACATCTGCAGCGTTCCTGCCCTTAATGTCTGCATTTTATTTCACTTGGGAGGAGAATAAAGGGTGATGATGCCTGGGGCAGCATTTTGAACAACAAAAGGGAGAGGGAAAACAACATAATCTATGATAAAAACCAGCAAGGGGCACATAAACATATTTATCACAGGGACAGACATCCAAAGCCTGCCCTCCTCTCTACTGGAGGGAGAAGTGCTCTGCACACAACATCTGTGCCTCTATCCACTGGACCCTTCTCCCACTCTCTCTAATTGGAGGGAAGGATTTTTCCCTCATATTTATAGAAAAAAAAAAAAAACCAGTTTCAAAAGCAAAAATCTTTTGATGCTGCTTCTGAAAGAAAATAAAATTGTGCTTCCTTAACATAAGTTGGGGATGCCAGCTGGGAATGCAGACTGGGAGGGATATTCCCCAAACAAGGGGGGCTCAGCAGTGACAGCTGCAGGTGTCACCACTGACTGTGCTGAGCACCAAATCCCTCCCTGACTCCCAGTTTGGATGAACTGCCTCCTTGCCCTGAGTGCTCACATCCCAAAAACTCCTCTCTGCTGCACTCAGGGCTCTCCCAGCTTCTCAGGCACCCCCAAATGAGGGCCAGCAATCCCAGGAGGGATGAGGGGAGCAGCAAAGGAGCTCCCTGGGAGCATCCAAAGGATGGTTTTCCCACCATTTGTGGAGCCTTTTCCCCACTGCAGGGCTGGGTTTGGTGTCACCTCTCCCCACAGCCTGAATTGGAGGCAGCACCAACTGTGCTTTCCCCACCCCACAGAACACAGGGATGCTGCCTTTTCCCCATGGGAAACAACCTGTCCTGACAGCAATCCCAGCTGGAAAACACATCCAGCCAGCCTGCAGGGATTCCAGGGAAGGGTGTGTGAGACCAACACGTTTATTGTGGGGGGGTTTATCCCCAAAAGAGCATAAGGAAAACCTACAGGACAAGGAGAACCACCTTGCCCTGGCAGTTATCAGTGGGTAAAGTGGCTCTGGAGCTGTGCCCCATTTCTGGGACCATCCCAGGGAGTTCTCGTTCTGAGGCAGCACTGAGGCAGCCACAGGCTCAGTGGAGGTGTTTGTGCAACCTTTTCCAAGGATTAGCCTGGATGGGATGTTACTGCTGGGGGGACTTATCCGAGGAACTGGGGAACGCCAGCAGCTTCCCATCTCCCACCCCCACACCCCCACAGCACGGACAAAACCTGCCCTGCTCGGGGGAAGAGCTACACTGAGAGCAAAGACAGAAAACTCTGCTTAGGAACGATCAACAAACAAAGCAAGCAGCGAAGGGAGAAAAGAACAGCAAAAAGTGGGGCTGAGGCACTTACAAATGCTCCTTTCCTTAGGCAGGAATCGCCAGGAGATGAGCTCAGCACATACTCCACCATGCTCACGCCGAGCCCTCCGCTCTCTGAGCGCGGGGACAGCACCGAGTTCACTTCGCTGTTCACATGGAAGCCCTGCCCAGGTCTCCTCTGAACCATAATTGGCTGGGAAACAGAGTGATCTGGAACAGAAACATGGCAATTCTCACAAGCACGTCCAACTATTCAAAGGAGGCAAATTAAATCATGCAGTATGTACTCCCCGGGGGCTTCTTGGCACTAAAAAGGGCCAACTTTGTGACTCTGATGATGTCCACTGGTAAAACCAGGATGGCTTGCTCATTTTTTAAATACCAGAACGTGTCAATTTACAAGTGAGAGCTACGGTTTAAAACCTAAACTCACAGAATTTCAGAAATTTAAGACTAATTAAAGGCTCCACTTTGAAAATTGAAGTTTAGATTTTAGTTTTAGTAGAACTCTTGCATAAACACAGGGATTAACAAATTTTAAAAACTCATCTAAAACATGATCCCGCAGCCTGTCCCTGTGTCCTCTGTCCCATCAACTGTTGTGTTCATGTCATGATCAGAGGGGTTTTATTTTTGCTGCTCTTTCTTCAGGAAAAGGTTTCTGAGGGGTTCATTTCTTGTTCCTCATCCCTTCATCGTCCTCCACCAGCCCCAGCCCTTTACCAGGACAGATTCAGGAATCCCCAAATCCTTCTGGGCTCCGCAAAAACCCCTGGCTGGGCAGGAGGGAGTGACCCCAAGGAGGGAGGGGAAGGGAAGGGAAGGGAAGGGAAGGGAATTCTCTGCTCCTGGCAACAGCCAGGAAGTCAAAAATAACAGGCAGCAGGTCTGGGAATTGCCAGGGGATGATGGGATGAGGCAGGGACATCGATATCCAAGGATACTGACACTTAAAGTATCATAAAGCAGATGGAGGTGATTCCATCCTGCCACTGCCCCAGGATGAACTTTCCTCCTCTTCCCACAAAGGGACATGGACTGGGGAGATCTGGAGGGAGGAAACCTTCCAAAACCAAGGAAAAGCCAGGTTTAACCCAGCACTGCTGCCCCACTCCATGTCCCCAGAGGGGAGGGAAGGGCAGGAGTGCAGCTTGGAGCTGGGCTGGCTTTAGAGATTCTAAACCCTCAAGTCTGAGATGGAGAAAAACCCCAAATCCATGTGGGAGAGCTGCAGGACATCCTGGGGGCAGGGATGGAGAAGGGATGGAGGGGAGATCAGGGATGGAGCCAGGGGAGATCAGGGATGGATGGAGAAAGGATAGAGGCAGGGGAGATCAGGGATGGATGGAGAAGGGATGGAGGTAAGGGGAGATCAGGGATGGATGGAGAAGGGATGGAGCCAGGGGAGATCCAGGCTCCACCACTCCACGCAGGCTGGATGGGCTGGGGGGATTTTGGGGACCTCGGGTGCTGTTCCCTTATTTGGGGTGAGCCAAAGGGAAATGTCCCAGACACTGTGGGATTAACAGGGACTCAGCAAAGGGAGGGGTGGGAAGGGCTGGGACCCCCCGGAGGTGGGGGATGAGCCTGCCCAGGGGTCACCAGGAGGAGGAGGAGGAGGAATCCCTTCCTCAGCTGCTCCCAAAGCCCGGCTCAGCCTTAATCTCCCTCAGCTCCAGGCTGGACTAACAAAGCCAGGCACAAGGTGCTCCTGAGGGCTGGGACAGGCTGGGAGCTCCCCCAGACCCCCCAAGGCCCAGCCTGACCCACGCAGGCACATCTGGAGCAGTTCTGTCTCCTTTCCATGGCCATTGCTCCATGGAAATAACAAAAAAAGGCCTTAGCACTATCCCAGAGACTTCCATCTAGAAATGGGTGTTTGCATCAGGAAATCCCCACACAATGTGAGGCTGTGGGAAATCCCAATTCCTGGGGGTGGAAATCCCAATTCCTGGGGGTGGAAATCCCATTTCCTGGGGGCTGGGGCTTTGGGAACTGCTCCACACACCCAGGAATGTTTCAGAGCAGGTTCATGACACACAGAACAAACCAAAGGTCAGCATTTCAACCCCAGCACTTGCAGGGTTTTTTTTTTCCCCATTTACCTTAAACCAATTTACCTTAAACCAGCCTGAATATTCTCCCCTAAAAGTTCAAAATCAGGGAGAGTCTCTGAGCCAAGAACAAAATCCTTGGCAGATAAAATTCAGTATTAATTCAAAACCTCATTCTTTTTTTTATTTATTTTTTAAATGGAATGTTGCTTTCCCCCCTCGGGTCCAAAATCAGGGACAGCCTCTGATGCAAGAACAAAATCTTTGGCAGATTTAACTCAACACTACTAATTCAAAACATCATTTTAGGGTTTTTTTAACTGAATGTTGGGTTTTGGTTGGTTGGTTTAGTATTTAAAAAATGAAGGGATTTTTTTTTTATTCACCTTGTTCTCCAATATCTTTGTTCAAACTTTCAGCTAATCCATCCCAAGGCAGAAAACACATCAGAAATTGAAATTTGAGGGGCAATTGAAGATTTTTAAGCAGATAAACACGAATTTACACATATTCACATTAGACAATGTTTTGACATCTATGGATATCTTAATTTTATCACAGAGCAATGTGAGGTTTTCTGTTTGGTTTTTCATTACATAAACCAGATGGGTTTTTAAATCTTTTCAAAGCTGTGTCATCCAGCCTGGCCAGCGACTTTTGAGTAAATAAATTGCATAGTTCTGTATTTGACCCCAACTAAATTAAGGAAATAATTGAGCTACCTGATGTTCCCCAAGCACTGTCTCTCCACTGATCTCCCAGAAATATCCCTTTTGGTCCATCTTTGCTGGAATCATCAGATTCCCAAAACTTTTTACCCGGCAACAGCTGCTGCAATTAAAAAAAAAAAACAAAAAAACAAAAAACAAAACAAGAAAAAAAGAACAAAACAAAGCAAAGCATGATTAAAATAAGTATAAAATGCAAACAGAAACCATAAGCGTCTCCCTTCTATCAGGAATCCATCATTAAACACGACTGATGCCACCCAAATATTTATTTACTCTGGGGTGGGAGCTGAGGGAACAATTCCATCTCCCCATTGCTGATGTTCTCCCCAGCTCCAGGAACCCTCACATGTCAGGCACTCACTCACTCACTCACTCACTCACTCACTCACTCCTGCCACTCTCCAGCCTCTCTGCACTCGCAAGGAAAAATAAAGGAGGAGGAAAACATCGTGATCCAAACATTGTCCTGAGCTCACCTGGGAGCTCCTGGCACCAATTCCTGCCTCCCCATCCCAGCTGGGGATGGGAAACAGGGAGAGAAAGGCTCATGAGATGGCAGGAGCTGCCACTTCCCCCTAGTGCCCAGGGAGAAACAGCTCCTGCTGCTGCCCCAGGGGTGTGTGAGGGAGAAACAGCTCCTGCTGCTGCTCCAGGGGTGGTGAGTGAGGGAGAAACAGCTCCTGCTGCTGCCCCAGGGATGTCTGAGGGAGAAACAGCTCCTGCTGCTGCCCCAGGAGTGTGAGTGAGGGAGAAACAGCTCCTGCTGCTGCCCCAGGGGTGGTGAGTGAGGGAGAAACAGCTCCTGCTGCTGCCCCAGGGGTGTGTGAGGGAGAAACAGCTCTTTCTGCTGCCCCAGGGGTGTGTGAGGGAGAAACAGCTCTTTCTGCTGCCCCAGGGGTGTCTGAGGGAGAAACAGCTCCTTCTGCTGCCCCAGGGCTGTTTGGGAACACTGATGGGACTGCAGGAACGGGAAAAGCTCCCTGGGAATGGGACAGAGCCAGTCCAGGGCTGGCAGAGCCCAGGGGTAGCTGCTCTGGAGGGCAGAGATGGCAGAGAGAACAATTCCCATTCATGAGGGGATTCTCCTGCAGGGAACACCTCCCAGTGATACCTCCAGGGAATTCCAGCCCTGGGATGGTGAGGGGATGATATTCCAGTAAATCCTCTGGAAGAGCAGCACATTCACAGCAAATGAACCAAGAAATGAGCCTTGCCTCGAGCTGGGATAAAACTCAAGGAGCTGAAGATAAAAAGGACCTGAATCTGCCTGAAATTACCACAGAACAAACAAGAACCACCAGGTACAGACATTTCTCCTCAGTGTCAGGAATGGGGTAAGTCCTGATCGATACCAGCTTTGATACCTTGATATCAACTTCAATGATTGATACCGAATCCAATATCCTGCCTGACACCAACTCCTGCTGCTAACTCCAGCAGCAGATGTGCAAATGTAAGGTTAAAGCTGAGGAGTAAATGGGTGGCTGGAGGGAGCAGAATAACTGATTTCACAGCTCTCAGGGCTGCTTTAAAGCCCAATCAGAAAAGCTGAGCTCCAGTTCCTCCTCAACTCAACACAGATCTGTTTGTTTACCAAATCAATCACTTTTCAGGCTGATTTCAGAGGGGATTTCTCCTCACACCCTCAACGCTGCGTGGGCTGCTCAAGATTCTCTCACTGAGGGATAAAAGCAGGGACCTTGCACCAAGCTCCCCTTGGTGCAATCCCAAAATAACTCCCAAGGGAAGGGCAGGAGACTCCCATGAGCAACAATCATTTCCCAACAGAGATGAACCTGTTCCTCCATCTGCACCAGCAAGGAGGTGAAAGCCACAGCTCTCCAGGATTTATAAACATAAACACACATCAGGTGTCTTGCAAACTTTTTTTTATGCTTCTGTCATTCCCATATTTCTTCAAATGCAGCTTTTCCTTCTCCTGAAATAATAACTCTCCTTGTGGCACTGCAAGGAGTTCTGACCACAAAGCAGCACAAACTGATTAAGCTGAGTTTTAGCTTCACTTAAACATTTCTTATGTCCTCTGACAATGCCTCAAAATGCAGGACACAAAGTGTTCTGCAGCCACAGTTCCAGTCAGGGAATCCTGGAATGGTTTGGGCTGGAAGGGACCTTAAATCCCACCCAGAGTCACCCCAGCCATGGCAGGGACAGCTCCCACTGTCCCAGGCTGCTCCCAGCCCCAAGGTCCAGCCTGGCCTTGGGCACTGCCAGGGATCCAGGGGCAGCCACAGCTGCTCTGGCAATTCCATCCCAGCCCCTGCCCACCCTCCCAGGGAACAATTCCTGCCCAAGCAGAAATAAATGCTTAGAGAGGTATGGGCTTGCAGGATGGAGACAGGACAGCATGAGCAGAATAGAATATTTTCCAACCTTAACAATTCCATTATTTTCTTTTCAAGGATAAAGGAGAGGGATTTTTACAAGGTCTGGAGGGACAGGAGGCAGGGAATGGCTTCCCAGTGCCCCAGGGCAGGGCTGGGTGGGAGATTGGGAAGGAATTGTTCCCTGGGAGGGTGGGCAGGGGCTGGGATGGAATTGCCAGAGCAGCTGTGGCTGCCCCTGGATTCCTGGCAGTGCCCAAGGCCAGGCTGGACCTTGGGGCTGGGAGCAGCCTGGCACAGTGGGAGGGGTCCCTGGGTGCGTTTCAGTGTCCCTTCCCACCCAAACCACTCGGGGATCCTCTCAAAGCTGCAGCAGCTCCAGCACAGTTGGCTCTGTGACATTTCCCGGCTGGACAGGGACCTGAAGCTGTTCAGCCCTTCCCCATTTGCCCTGCTCTCCCCTACCCCTTCCCTAAGGAAAACCAAACCTTTACCAACAGCACCCTGCAAAACTGCACCCCAAACCCTCTGAATTCTGCAGTCAATCACACACCAGGGTCACAGAACATTTCAATTCTCACTGTCTGCTGCACCAACAACCCCAGCTCAGCTCCAGTTTAATCCTTCCCCTCCAGAAGCACCAAATTTCCACCTGGAAGTTCTGCCCCGTAGGCAGACACACACAGGAGGGAGATGTTTACCTCAGGTGGAGATGCCAGATCTGTTCACAGACAGCAGGGAAACCCAAAAGCCAATATTAAGAGCCAATATTAACAGATGCTAACGTGGGGCTTTGTTCTGTCAAGCACTGCTCCACCAGCACTAGAGGGTGAGCAAGCAGCAATCATCTGCACTGAATTATGCAACAGGCTGCCAAGAGAATGAATTTTTCCTCAGGGAAAGTTGTCAGTTGCAATGGAGGGGAAGAAAAAAAAAGGTATTTTAAGTGACTCTCACATCGAGTTCTGCAGGTTGGAAATTTAAAAAGAACAAGCAGCGGTTTAGAGCGAAAATCGTTTATTCATTCCCTGGTTTTTATTAAAATTGACCCTATCCAGTATGAAAATAATCCTGCTAAGCCCTCTTACAGAGGACTTACCAGTTAGGCCAATATTCAATTTAGCAGAGCAGGGAGGAGGGGAGGACTTGCACATCATCAACAAAAGCAATTCTTGCAGCAGCCAGGGCACAGAGATCCCACTGAGATGGGATTATGAATCGGACAAATTAAGAAAACTGATCCCCCTCAGACAAGGCAAATATTAAGATAAAAGCAGCCATCTGTGCAGGGCAGGACTGGGTTTAGCTGCAGCAACAGGTAGGCAGGCAGGCAGAGTTGGTATATATATATACAGGGCCTGGAGATGTTCTTGGCCAGGGGAGCGAGCAGGGCAGGGAGGAGCAGCCAGGACTCACACCCTCACAGCTCCAGGCAGAGAAAAAAGGGAGGAGAGCATTGGGAATGTCTGAACATTCCCTGTGCCCTCCTTCAGCTCTGCTCCCAGTCCAGCCCAGAGCCTTCCTGATGGGCCAGGAGAGCTGCTGTGGCACATCAGCAACCTGGCCCCACTGCTCCCATCTCCATCCTGGCCCCACTGTTCCCATCTCCATCCCAGCCTCGCTGCTCCCATCTCCATCCCAGCCCCACTACTCCCACCTCCATCCTGGCCCCACTACTCCCATCCCCACTGTTCCCATCCCCACTGTTCCCATTTCCATCCCATCCCCACTGTTCCCATCCTGGTCCCACTCCCTCCCATCTCCAACCCTGCCAGCACCTGGGAAACTAAAAACCCCAACCCAGACATTATTCCCCACTGCCAACACTGCCAATGAACCATGAATTTATGGGAACACTGCACAGGCACCAGCGGCACAGGAAGCAGAGGCACAGGGGTTTTGTTTGGAGTGGGTTTTCCCTTCATTTTCGTTTGGTTTGTGGTTGTTTTCTCTAAACCAGGTATAAAAGTGTCCAGCCCCAGTGTCACAACTACTCTGAGCTGTCCCTCTGCAGTGGCTCCTCCAGGACAATGGGGCATAACCATGGACATGGGCATGGAACCATGGAATGTCCTGAGCTGAAGGGACCCCCAGGGATCATGGATCCAAGCCCAGACCCCCCAACAACCCCACCCTGTCCATCCCTGGCAGCGCTGCCCAAACGCTCCTGGAGCTCTGGCAGCCTCGGGGCTGTGCCCATTCCCTGGGGAGCCTGGGCAGTGCCCAGCACCCTCTGGGGGAAGAACCTTTCCCTGAGCTCAGCCTGAGCCTGCCCTGGCCCAGCTCCAGCATTCCCTGGGTGCTGTCCCTGTCCCAGGGAGCAGAGATGGGAGCTGCCTCTCCAGGTTCTGATGCCCCAGAGCTGCCCATCAATGATCCCGAGGGGCTGCAGGAATTTCCCTGCCCACACTCGGTGATCCCAGCACTGCCACCTGCAAGGGCAGCAGCCCAGCAATAATTAAACACTTTCAGTTAAATGTGCAATATTTGTTAGCAGCATTTCCTTGCCCAGGGCAGATGAAATTCCCTGCTACCCCCAATATTCCCTGTGTCAAGTTAAGCACCTCCAGTTGCCTCATGGCTCTGTGTCCTCATCCTCCTCCCACCCTTTGGATTAAGTTTCAACTCACCCAGCTGCTCTCAGACTCCAGACACAGACTGAGCATAACCCACCCTAAATCCAGAGCCCCAAATGCCTGTGAGGGCTTGGGGACAAATCAAACCTCACCTCGCAGCCCCTGTGTGCTGCCCGTGGTCCCCAGAGGACCTGCACTGATATTCTCTGCTGCAAAGCTACAGAGCCGAGGGATTTTGGTGTGGAAAAGCAGATATCCAGCTCTCCATCCAGGCTGGGGGAGAAAGGGAACTTGCAGGGTTGTGTTAAGCCAAAGAAAGGGTCAGGGCTGTGGGATCAAGGCCCTTAAGGAGGAACAAGCAGCAGAGCTGAGCTCCAGCACCAAAATCCCCCATGAACTGCTGGACAAAGCTCCAAGGTGAGCTCCTCCATCGCAGAGAACAGCCTGGAGGAGAGCCAGCACTCCCTGTGCTCAGAGCTGCTGTCAGCACTGCTGACCATGGCCACCACCAAGAGCACAAAGATTTCACAGTCTGAGGTGGAGGAGAAGGAGCTCTGGGGCTCTTTTCAACCTCCCACTTGAGAAAATATTGCACTTCCACTCGATGGGAATTCAGGAGTACAAGGCTGGGTGTCTGAGGATGGAAACAGCCATAGGAGAGATGAGAGTTGTGGGGTTTTTAAAGCCCTCTTAATTTCCCCAGATAAGGATATCTGTTGATCTTCAAGTCTTATCTGCATTCTGAGAGCAGGATAGATAAGAGAGTTAACTGTTTGACAGTGCCCTCTAAGAAACTGCTCTGATGTCTCCACAAACTCCTTCAATCACTGAAACTACGATGGCGCTTGACAAGAAGCAAGAAAAGAAGAAGATAAAAAAATCTAACATTAAATCTAAACAAATCTAAAAAAGAAATCTAACACTAAATGCAGAAATGCTCTTCCTCATCTTTCTCCTCCAGGTTTTTCACTGCCAACTCCAAGAACAAGACTACTGACACTCTCTGCAGGTAAAGAAACACAAATCAAATTTGCTCTTTTCCTCATTTACTTCACTTTCCTCACTTATTTCAGACTTCCTGACTTTCTCCATGAGTTTCCTTCTCATTCCAGGAGCAGGAGAATGGGAGGAAACCACCAGTGCCTTGCTAAGGCATCTAACCTGTACAAAATCCAGGTGAGGAACATGGTCCTGAAAGCCAACACAGATCCTGTGGGATCTCCTGAAATCATCCTTGGAGAGATACAGAGAAAATCCAACAGATAAAGAATGGAAACTGTGAGACTGAGGGAGAAAAACCCCATGAGAAGTAAGAAATTGTGGTTTAGCTGCAAGAGAAGGGTGAAATGTCACCTTTCCTGGAAAACCACGCTCATTCCAGCACGTGGAGGAGCCCAGAGACAAAAGGATGCCACTGCCAAAACTTTCTGCATCACAGTTACAAGGGGGGGAAAAAAATGAGTCACTGCTGGAAGGCAAAGCTCCAAAACACAAACCCAAACTCCCTCCGAGTCAGAAATGCCTAAATAAACCAAAAGCTGGGAGAACTCAGCGTTTTTAGGAATTCCTTCAGGCATTTCAGCTCCGTGACCTCGTGTCAGGGAAGCTGCTCACAGCCAGCCCGTGCTCCCTCCATCTGAGGATGAACCTCCTGCCCAAAGGAGGTGCCACAAAATCATCTCAGAGCATTCCCAGCCCCAGCATCCCACAGGCAAGATGCACACAGAGGCACCACAGCTGCTCTGCAGCAGCTTCAGGTGTCAGGTTTGCTCCTTTGAAAATCATTTTCACCTCCTCTTAGTCTTGGGGTGAATTAATCTAATCTGGAGAGATGGAGGGAGGGAGGAAGGAAGGGAGGAAGGGAGGAAGGGAGGAAGGGAGGAAGGGAGGAAGGGAGGAAGGGAGGAAGGGAGGAAGGGAGGAAGGAAGGAAGGAAGGAA
>VZTN01010917.1:43753-68909 GCA_013400515.1 Erpornis zantholeuca | reverse complement strand
TATGAGAATTTATAAATTTTTGTGAAGATCTAAAAACCACAAGATCTGGAGAAGTTCTATTGCTTTGTAATGCAGCAGAGAACTCATTGAAATAAACTTTTTAATGAAGATGCTTGCTTATTTTTACATGTTAACAAAAAGCTACCACTTCTTAGTAAGTGCCACTGTAGGAATTGACAAGTTTGTTCCTAAGACTCCACTTTAAGCCACTGTCATGCTGAATGCATAACAATGTCTGGGATGGTTGCCTCCCAAAACTACTTTTACAGCAAAACAAGTACCACTTCCATTCTGTGCCATAGCAGTGGAAAATAAACATCTGGCTGTTTCTTCAGAAAATGTAAAATGCAAGATCTGAGAGAGTGTCTATATACAAGAACATTATATGGTCAGAGAAATAATGCTTTATCTAAGAAAAGAAAAAGACAAAAAAACTTTGAAATCACAGTGTACAGCATTAACATCTGGTTTAAAGTGTGTTAAGAGCCAACAACTCAATGTCAATTTGGTCTGACTTTACGGTATTACTTGCTTGATTATGGCTCTCACTGGGGGAGCCGAGCATTTCGATATCATCCAAAGCCCCTGAGAACGATTCAAACCAGCTGGTATTCTCTATATTACATAATTACAAAGCACGCGCCGCCGTTTGGCAGACTGAAGAGGCACTGGGGGCCCACTTCTCAAAATATTTACAGCCTTTTATTCTTCTCTAAACAATCATTTGCATAGTAAAAGTGATATACAGCGCACAAATGTGGGTTTACTTTATTTCCACTTTCTCAAACTTACCTGGAAGTGGCTGTGTTTAGCAGTGAGTAGGCAGAAGTGAGATACAGCCAGCAGGGATAAAGGCTGTAATATTGTTGGGAAAAGTTTTGTGTTGACTCGGTCAGTGAAAGATGGGGAATCTTTCAAAGAAAACCTGAAAGACCTATAAATATTTTGCCTATGTGAAAGTATAT
Source organism: Erpornis zantholeuca (assembly GCA_013400515.1). Taxonomy (NCBI): domain Eukaryota; kingdom Metazoa; phylum Chordata; class Aves; order Passeriformes; family Timaliidae; genus Erpornis; species Erpornis zantholeuca. The sequence continues at coordinate 67,944 of VZTN01010917.1, read as the reverse complement.
AGTGAAATGTCTGCCCTGAAAGTGGAGAAGTTAAGAAACTAGGAGAAGCTGCACATGAGCAAGCTGGTCATGACGAGGTTGCTAATGTGTAGATGAGATGCAGGGGCTGCATCTTGTTAAGAGATGTGTGTGTGTGTATGCATCTTTAAGTAACTTATTTTTGATTGTGAGATTGGTTTTCTTCTATGGCCAAGTTCCTAAAATTCTGTTTTACCTAAAGTGAACAAAAAGCCGCGGACGTTATCAATAGCTGAGATGCTGGGGGAAAAATGAAAGGGAAAAAAAGAAAAAATCTGTTGGAATTTCTATCCTTATGTATCAGTCTGAATGATTTAAAGTTGCAAAGGGGTAGGAGAATGGTTAAATGGTTCACTATCTCCTTTCTCCCTACCACACCAAGAAAATCCATATATTTCTTGTACAGACACAACTTTTAAATTACAAACCTCTGTCTGACCTTTGCACCCACAATTTCCCATCATGCTATGTATGGGAGGCATCTCATAATACAGCTAAATTCCATTAACGTCCCAAATTCTTCTCAATTTTTCTCTTACCAAATTCACATTGGTACAAGGGAATCACATAAAGCAATGTTAAACAATTGGTTAATGAAGGTTTAAAGGTTTTTATGCTGTGTAGTGCAGGGTTTTTTGTGTTTAGTAACGGCTTTAATGAAGAGATCATTAAAAGTTATATTGTGTTTAGTGCTAAACCCAAGATTCTTTGTCTTTTTATCCACAAAACTTAAAATCTGTTTTGAGCTAAACTTTTACATCTTATTAAATGGTTTTGAGGAGGAAAAAATACCAGCTGAAAGTGAGCATAGGCAATTTATTAGAGACACTATAGGGAGCCTGGTATTTACATACTGTCCAGGATCTGAATGGTGAATCATTGATAGGAACACATATGATTAGCTGTAAATCTCTGCATCCCTGTGGGGGGTGTTATCATTCAATTTCCACACAGCATGGGTTACTGAAACTAATTTTTGGTGCCTGTTTGTTCCCTACTTTCAAGATGTTTTATTGCATTGCATAATTTGGACTACAAGTGAAGGTATTATAAGTGCAGAAGCAGAATGAGGAATGTAGTGGCAGTCTGAGTGGGCCACTCTAAGTGGCTTGCTGAGCACAGTGACACAGCATGGCAGGTGTCACTCTCTGAACCTGCACACTGCAAACCTTACTGAATTCTGAACTAGATTTTGCTGTCTGATCCACTGCAGAATTTGACTGAGTGTCAGTGAGTTTCACAGTCAACTTCCTAAGGTAGGGCAAAGAAAGGATGCTGCCGTCACACGGAACAATTAGAGAAACACCTTCATCACGCAATGGCATATTAAATTACCAGAATAAGCAGACCATTGGATCACCCATTGCACTATTTCTGAATTTAGGCATACCACCAGAGTATCTGCCATGGGAGATGCTAGAAATTTAATTTAAGCCTGCTAAGCAGCTGGAGATGAATTTTTGTAAGAAAATACTTGACTGTATTTTAATGTTATGCTGGTTCTTCAAGTGCTGCATGAATGCTCAAATAGGAAAGCATACCACTGACTGTTGCTTTATAATTCCCCTTGTCCTTTAGCTCTCATTCTTTATGATTCTGCTGGTTTTGCCTTGCAAGCTTTCCTGAACACAGACAACATCGCAGAGAATAAAGGTGAATTGTAGGGGAAAAAATGTTCACTTATGACAAAAGTGATCAGTCAGCCAACAAAACAACCACTCTGCAGAATTACCTACTTGCAAAAAAGGAAGAGTTGCTTGGGAATTTGAAGGCTGGGGTAGGCAGCCTTTTCTAGAGTGATCATGAAACAGAGCATTCAGGATCTTGCAAGGCTTTAACAAGGCAAAAAGCAGGATCACAACACTGTGCTTCAAGAGAACAGGCTGTTACATTTTGATGGATCTTCTTGGAATAACACCATGGGAATATGGCCCTGGAGCAAAGAGGGGTGCAGGAGAGCTGGTTGATTTTCCAGAATCTCCACTTTCAAGCTCGGTAATGGTCCAGTCTCACATGCAGGAAGTGAGGCAATGTTAGTAAGAAACTTGTGTGGATGAACAAGGAAGTTGTGACAGAAGCCACATACAATAAAAGAAGGTAGCAGTCAAGAGGTAGAAACAGGGGTAGGTGACTGAGCAGGGATATAGAGACATCATCAAGTGCACAAATCCATCTAATTTAGGAAAGCCAAAACCATGTAAAAAACAGATGCTGATATACCTTATCTAAAGGTTTATCTCTGTAGTCTCACAGACAAATGTCTGTTCAGAAGGGGATCTCTTTACCCTGGAACCTGTTAGCCACAAAGCATAGAAGGAAATACAGATTGATTGACTGATTGATTGATTGATTCCCCCTAAATAAATGAAATAACAAGTACATGATTGACCCCTTTATGAGAAAAATCCAATGTGTTTGTGAAGAATTGCAGCCTGTGGGAAGGACTCTCACTGGATGAGTCTGTGCAGGACTTTCTCCTGTGGATGGGAGCCCACGCTGCAGCAGGGCAAGGACTCCTCTTTCTGACAAGAAAGCAACAGCATTAATAATATGTGGTGAGCTGATTGTAACCCTCAGTCTCCTTGCCAGCATGGCTGTACAGAAAGGAAAGAAAGCTCTGTGCAAGCCCTGCTCAGCAATAACAAAATATCTCTGTATTATCAACACTGTGTTCTGCACAAATCAGAACTAATTTCTATACTAGCCACTGTGAAGAAAATTAACTCTACACCAGCCAAAACCAGCACACCCCCATTCCCCATTTCCCTGCATTGCTGTGGGGAAGGAGGTAGAGAATCTGGAATAATAGTTGAGAACCTGGCACCCAGCCAGGATCAAAGCACCACACGGTGTAAGAATACTTCATAATGGAAGTCTGATTTCTACTAGTAAGATACATCCCTCAAAGAAGGCTGTGCATAGATTTCTAACCAGGCTATGGATCCTTCCATGTTGCTGCTAGAAGGTTGTTGTGTATTGAACACTCACCTTCCTGAATGGGCTCTGATCTGAACAGCAAAGTAACAGCTTTGCCTTTCACCTAACACTTCAGATTGTAGAAGACTAAATGCACGTAGATTATAAAAGGATCTTAGACAAGAGTCTGATTTAAAACAGGTTTCTGTCCGCTTGCTCGGAGGTTTTCCTCAACAGTCAGTGCAGCTTTCAAATGGACATTTCGTCACATTTCCAAAATAGTACTCCTTTGCATTCTGACTTCTTTTAACACTTCTGCTCCCTCTCCAGCTACATTAATGTTAAGTGTGACACCTGGTTCCTGTGTGATTATGTTATTGTTTATGGAAACTGGAAAAGGCAGTGGTAGCTAGAAGCCTGTCGATATAGATAAGCCTTACTAACAGTTACTCAAGGCTGAATGAAAATCCGTTAATTACATACAAGTATTTTTGTCTTCACAAATCTAAGATATTTTGCAGTCTATTCTGTGTTCTAATTGCTTCTGAAACAGAAACTTTGATGAAAAGGAGTCATAGTCTTCTTCAGTGATACAGGCAGAGTGGATAATGAGTTACATGTACAACAGACAATATACCTCTCCAAACTTATGTAAAACAGTATTGCTGCTTTGTTCTTTGCTAAGTTTAAATCCATTTTTAGCTAGCAGATTCAATACTCTGTGTGTTGCTACTACGTAATTTAATTATATTTAATGATTGCATTCAATACTATTATTAATTAAGTTCAACAAAAATAACAGTATTGTGAAAAAGCAATAATATCCCCTATGACAGCTCAAATACCTTTCACATATGTTTCAGTTTCTTCTATTGGCTTTAATAATTCTATTTATTGGGTACTAATTTTTCTCCTTTGTAAAAACATGCATAGCAATTTTTGTGTGTGTATATTAAGTTGAATTGCCTAATTTCTCAGTCCTGTGAAACTGCACTTTAAAAGTCTGTACATCTTGCAACAGGAAAAGAACTTCTATTGTGCACGACTAGTGTCAAGATACTCGAGGTGGATAATGCAGCTTGTGCTCTTCTGAATACTTTGTGCAACCTTTAAAATGTTCAGTATGCCATTGTATTAAATCATGATTGAAACCTTATTTGCTGAAAGTTTCTAAGAAGCACTACTTTAAAATTTGTCTTAAGCTATTGAAAGTGTTACCTCTTTAAAATGCATGTCAGCTAGCATTTTACTACTTGAAAAAAGAAATAAAACCTAAAGCTTAATGAAGCAAGTGCATCAATTAGATAATTAGCTTAAAAAGCAAAAGGGAATTTCATGTCACTTTTAGTTACTGAACCTTAGGATGTCTTTTTAATTTACACATTAGGGTTTTCTCATAAAGAGGTCAATCATGCACTTGTTACTTCACTTATGAAAATGAAAAAATAGCAGAAAAAGTTTTAAAATCTGAAGAATTGTGCCCACTGTGGACAAAGAGTTTGCTCTAAAATAGGTCTTATATGTGAAATTTAAATGTTAATTAATAAAATCATGCTTAATTCAGTTGCAGGAAGAACATAAGAATAGTGCAAAGAGAGAATATTATGTCTTGAATGCTATGTCGCAGAATGATAATTATTTTTATAGCAGAACATTTTAGTCTCCCTCTCTTAGAAGCTGATTAGGGAGGCAGTTTCCAACCTTTCTTTCTCTGCCTCTGTTTTATGGGATTCAAACATGATTTCCATGTTATGACTTTGCTTACTGCTGGCTGAGGCAAGTGAAAAGGATTCCTGCAACGGTGTGCTGGTTTTTAAATTGATGTAACCTCCTTTAAAACAGTCAATAATCCATATCCTGTAGTAAAAAGCACCTAATACCTCCCCCTTCTTGTGAAATAGATATGGTAGTTTTTTGATGGTGTCAGTTATTTTTTATACACACAATATTTTTCAGTGTCAGTGTTCTAAGAAACTTGTGCAAGACTGTGTCACAAATGAAGCAAATAATTGTTTCAGTTTCATCTATTTCAAAGTACTATCACGCAACCCAGGAAGGGCAAAGAGGCATCAGTATGGAAGTGTGGTGTTTTTAAAATGAAATTACTGAGAAATATTGTATATCTTGCTAATCTCTTTTTGCAGGCCTTTGATATAATCCTTAACTAGCTAGTCCTTAATTTGCATGAGGATTTTATAATCAAGTACCCTATCTATGCTGATATGGTTCTTGATGTTGTCATTAGAAACTTCTTTTGGATCATACTTGTATAAGTTCTAGACTAAAGTTGCTGCTTTCTCACACTGATCAATATCCAAGGAAAATGGCTAATGAAAGAGATTTCACCTAGTCAAAATCCTCACCTTGAATTCTGATATCTTCTCTTTGCATGCAACATCTACTCTTGGAAACTGATAGATAACTGACTTTTTTTAAAGCCCTAGGTCTTACCTATTTTTCTAAGAAAGGGATTTTCAGAGGCTTGCTAATTTTTCTAGGTTCTGTTAAAATCCAGATTAATTCTTGATTCATTTGGCTGTTGACTGCACAGTTCTTTTTCCATTATACTGTTAGGCTCTAAGTTCAAATAAATTAAATTGTCTTTAACTGGATTTTGTGGCTATCTTTCTTAGAGGTACTTGTAAGGGCTCTTAAAACTCAATTTTTAACAATTCTCAAAGCTTAACTCTAACTCAAGATTGAAAATTCCTCAGACTGACTTAAAAACTGAGTCAGAGGAAAAGCTTACCATCAGGCTGTTCTGTAAGTCAATTTTCTGTATGTAAGGTGCCAACCTGGCTGCATTTGGGATGTATCTGCACAGCCACTCTAAGCCAGCTCAGGGCTTCTGTGCCACTGCAGAGAAACAATAGAAATGCAAGAATTTGCTTGACAGTATCAAATTTCTGTGTGAACACTTGTAAGCCTATTTGCAACCAAACCACAATTTTTGACAATAAATCCTTATAAAATAGACCAATATATGCTTCAAAAGTCAGTTTGTAGTGCCATATACCATGAGGCAGTGTGCTTGAATCAAGGTCACTCAGATGCTATCAATCTATTTCAGTCCCTCATTTTACCTTTGCTTTTGCCTCCTTTCCGTCCTTCATTTTCTACATCACGGTTCGACTGCAGAGCAGAAAGCTCGAGCACACTCTGTGAGCCTGCACAGCTGCTGCTTGGCCTCCCTTCTGTCTTGGGACCTCTCCTCTCCACACCTGCTTTTACTGTACTGCCAATCTGAATAAGCCAACAGGCACAAAAGTGGCTGGAATATGTCTGAAGAAGTTCAATTAAGGTTTTTTAATAATTTCTTTCTTTCTTCCCAGTTTCTCTTTATTCGTGCCAGATTGGCTTCACTGCAACCTTACTAGGCCTAGCAATGGCTTTTGTCTAAGCAACATTGCTGAGTGTGTCTAATTTCTTGCCCCATTGGCCTGCCAGCTCCAGTGGACTGGCTAAATAGTTGTGGACCTTCAGCACCAAAGGACAAGAGGGCAATATTTTCTTGCACAGCTATAAAACCACTTCATCTAAGCTTTAAGAATTGCAGAATTTTATTGTACTCACATGCATGATATCATCTGAACATTTCATAAAATTGGTACTAAAAAGTAAGAATCATGATACTGGAGATTCTGTGATTCTCTCAAAATATTTAGGTTATGCTTTAAGAGTCTGGGGGCTCTCTGTCTTTCCTCACTAACACTGTTATCGTCTAGACCATCTTGGTTTTAGTGAGGGCATGAGGACATTCCTCTGGGAGATTTTTGTGTTCTGTTACCAGCTCTTTTCCTGCAGCTTGTGAGTGCTCTCTCTCTCTCATCAGTGACCCCCCCAGCTTCTCTCCAGGTCTATCCAGCAGCCCCTGACCCCACATGACCTGGCATTTTGCTGGTACAAGTCCCTTTTCCTGGTGTGCACAAGCCATGCTTCCAGTACAGTCCTCACATCGGGCCGAGCTCGGGATGGGTTTGGCATAACAAGATCTAGTGGCTTAGTAAAGGGCCAGCTTTAAGAATGGGACTGCAGAATGAGACACAGGTCAGGTAGCACCAGTTCCACAGTAACATTAATATGTAATGCCCTTGATTATAGTAACAGGTTTCAGTTTATTGCTGTTCCACGAAGGGGCTTCAAGCAACCAAGTTCATTCCTGACCCATTGTCTATTACATGTATTCTCCTTATCTTCCCAGAATGGTGAGTTATCTTGAAAGTGGAAGTATTTCAGGGAAAAAGGATATTAGAGGAGTTCATCAAGTGAACAATCTTATTTAATATTCTCCTTAATGACCTTGACTCACGAATGAAATTTGCTGATATAACAGAGATGGGGTCAATCTCAATGCAAAGGAGGAGTTGAATAACAAGTAGGTTGAACTGGGTAATATCAAGAGCTGAAATGAATAAAAAGAAATGGATTTTAATAGTACAAGAGACAAAGCCCTGTATCAGAAGCAAATAATAATTTCTGCTATGTTCTGAGCCCTCATCATTTAGAATAAAATAGACTTAAGTGCATTAAGCATTCATAGGATGTTTATGAAAAACTGATGAGATTTTGCTGTGCAAAACACGCAATAGCAAAAGACATGTGATAAGGTATTTCTAGTCCTTGCACTGAGTAGTATCAACTATTTAAAATGTTGATGGAGTTCCTTCTGAAATGCCATGAACGTGTGTGTCTTCAAGAAGGATTAAAATTATATTGAAATCACTGTAAATAAGGACTAAGATTGCAAGTTATCAAGGAAATTATGTTTGCTAAGAACAAACAGGTGCCAGCCAGTTGAGTATTGTGTTTAAGTTTCTTTGTAACAGAAGGAGAGTTTGCAAGGTATTGCCTCTTCCCAGCTTCCTCTTTTCTTTAGAGAATCTGAGTCTCCCTGGTTTGGGAAAAAAACAGTATTTATGTCCTGGAGTTTCATGATATCATCCTAAAAGGAAGCTTGCCCTTCTGTGTTAGTTTCTCTGAGTTGAATTTTGCCATAGTATAGACTGATTCAAGGCAATATTTTCTGTCCACTTGGGTTTTTTTCCCTGAAGCGTGTGTTCGGATTATTACAGAAAGGCATAAGCATGTTGATAATGATAACATCTGTGTACAGTGACAGGATCTTTCAGCTGAAGACACCTTTCAAATTTTTCATAATTTTTGATTCTCAGCCCAGGTTTGGATACTCTATAAGAAATATTCCTCGTTTTACTTTATTTCCCACTGTTCTTTTTCTCAGAATTTCCAAGTGTTTGCTCTCAAGAAACTCTAATTACTTTGACAGTTACCAGATATAATGCTGGGGTTTTTTTTAAGTTCTCATTAAAGACCATTTCAAAGATCTCAGAAAACAGGCATCTAATTATTGCAAGTGCCTCCATCTGAGCAAAAAAGCTTAGTAGTTTCACTAGATCCAATAGGATTCATGAGAATAAGTGTCCCTAGACAGGTCTCAGAAAGGTAATAATTCAGTTACTATCAGAGTTTTAATAGATACCAATTCAATATCCACAAGCACTTTTCTATTACTCTCCTAGATATTCATACCTTAGGTTTCAGGTGAAGAAACTGAGGGATTTACCTTAGAGACAACAAGCATTACTTCATTTCTCAGTCAGCATTAGAAAATATACACATTTTTTCACTGACTCTTATTGTGCTTCAGAAAGGACGAGATGTCCAAACACAGCTGAGGTATACCTTTGTGTTCCTGTGCTGTTTAAATATACCCATATCCTATTTTTCTGAAGTTTTTGGGCTTCAGTGGAAGAAACATTATTTTCCCAGCATGTTCCATTTTCCCAAATTCTTAAACTAAGTCTGCAAGAAACAATACTGAGACTGAGCAGGAAAATACTGTATTTAATAATTTGACTCTCATTATTCCCTGAACCCTTGATAATTTTACAGATGGGAGACTTATTTTAAAAATTAATTTCTTTTCCAACATTTCCTATTAGCAATTATAGTGGGCCCATAGAGTTGGTGTGTATTGACAGCTTATGCATCTGGAATCCTTATGTGTGCATTTTTCCTTTGCATACTCTTGCTCTCAGGTCAAAAGCAGCATTCTTCATCCTCTGAGTTTGGTTGGAATTTAAAAGAATATCTACCTGTGTCTGTTCTACGATTTTCTCAACTGGACTAGTTGGCTGCAGCTTTGGTTGACACAACCAAATTAATGCAACAGTTACCACTAAAGAGAAAAATGGTGGTTAGTAGGTACTGCTAACCACTGTCCACTACTTTCAATCTGTATACCTAAAACATTTCTGAGTGCATATAATGCTTCATGAAAGCTACCCCTGCTCACTTAAAGACCAGGGCCACTTCTTGGGCAAAGAATGTTTCAATACCATCAATTTGCTGCTTGGCTTCTCTATTTTCGGTGCATTTTTGCACTCAGTACTTAAAGGGAAGAGAAGAAGAAAAATACAAATTATTCAATAAATGCTCACAATCTGTGTCTTCCTGTCTCTGCTCTCCCAGACTTCTCCACTAGTTCTTTCTTGCCTCAAGCATTCACTGTCTTCCCAACTGAACAGATGTTATCTGCTTCTGGGACTGTCATTGAGTTCTGGACACCTATCTGATTTCAGCTGTTTAAAACAGGCAAAAAAGCTCTTTCTACCTCTGGTTTCAGGAAAAAAACCAGACACTTCTATGAGTCTTACTATTATACTGAGGTGATATAGATAAGATTTTCATTCCCTTTTAAAGCACAGTCAAAATATTTAAACATACAATACTAAAATATACATATTTAAAGAAATTCAAGAGAGAAGAAATAAAAAAGAAACAAGAAAAAAAGAAAAAAAACCAAAACAAAACAAAAAACCCCACCAAACCAACCAAAAAAGTCCATCCTTTCCTTTTCCCTCATTTTTATTTTTTTACTCCAAGATACACAGTTTGCTATAAAGAATCATGGAGCACATAAGTGAAGGAAATACAATAGTATTGTTCTGTATGCTTTCTAACAGGAGACTATCTAGAACAATTCATTAAATAATTATTAAAAATATTCCAGATATATAGTCAACTGAAGGAAAAAATCAAAGGAGAATTAAAAGAGTACCATAGGAAGACCTAATAAGCAGGACACGAGGTGTCCATATATTAAAATACTGGTACTGTCCAATACTCTGCTTTGAATAAAAGTTGGCTGTTTCTTAGGATTTCTACAGGTTGCTCTAGATTAGCTGTTAGAAAAGTTCCTGAAGTATGAGAAATGCATAGCCCTTCTTAAGCATGGTTGTACTCTTGACCTTTGTTAAAATGTGTCTTGTCCCAGCAAGTGGTGGTGACTGAATGTGTGACAGAAAATAAAGGAATTTCTTCACTTAGGTGGTATAAAATTTTTATTGAAGATAATAAATGCTTTGTATTAAGCATATCTGGGAATTTTGAGTCCCTCTCCTAACTTTAAAAAACATAAAACCCCATTAGGTGTTACTCACTGAGAACATGTCCGATTATCCACTGACATTTTAATTAACACTACTTTTCCACTTTATTTTTTCGTAGCTTTAGTATCCCACTCACACACAGTTTTTAACTCAAAATACTCCCTTGTAGCCATTCCACCTTCAGGCAGATGATTACCTTGAATGATTACCAGCTATGACTACCAGTTCCAGTGTAGAAAATAATGGGTGGGGTTTTTTCTTCTTTCTCTTGCATGCTGCTCCAAAAGACACTGACACCTGGTTCTTCAGCCTTTACACACAACAGTTGCCATGGGAATCTGAAAGTTTACCCCCAGGCCCTTTACAAAAGTGCACCTTCCTTGTGGCAAAGGTGTTTCTATGGTAACATTTTACTGGAGGCCATAGAATTTACACGGGATGTGCCACAAGGCTTCTTTTGCACATTATCTCTCTTAAATATGTCAATAGAGGTTTAGCTATGTTAAGGCAGGAAGCAGCGAGAAGAAATGTTTCCCTTGCTGACTAGACCACTCTAGGAGTTACTGAACACAATTCATCAGAATTTTACTTTATTCCTTGTTTTTATGCTGTGCTCTTTCATTTTTCCAATGGAGTGTCCTGTTTTTCAGTGGTAGTCACTGTCTGAATAATATGGGCTGATTGTATTATCTTTGAAGTACATTCTGCATCAGTGTAGTTTCTAGTTCTTCTTTAATAAACCCAATAAGACTTTTGATTTCCAAGAAGATGTCGTCGATGTTTTTCAACTTCCTAGAATGTTTTGGTGTTTGTAAGGAAGTTCCTATCTGTAGTAAATGCACAAGACTGAGGGGTTACGTATGGGGGTTTATTGTTTCTTTTCATTCACTATAGATCATTGTCACCTCTGATAATGGCTTTCACCTTAAAAAATGAGATGACACTTCCCAAATTAAAATGGTCCATGTTTTCTCGCTGAGAGTCATCCATTGATGTCAGCTTCCATTTACAGCAGAGCCTGAGCAAGCAGCAGCATTCTTGCCTTGTAATAAATAATTTTGGGTTATCATCATTGTTTTATTACTGTGCTATCAGCCTTTATATTTATTCCTATCCATCAGCAAAGGGATTCTTATTGCTGCCAGGTATGTGGGCCCATTTTGTTTCACTGCCTGTTTTAAAACGCTGGTCCTGGCTTTGCATCAGGAGTTGCTTTGCTTTAGCTATTGGGACCAGCTACAGTCTGGTCTGTTATTAATGTCCATCATTCTCTGCTGGCAAGGGTACAAACAAAGGTATCAGCCAACACCGTGCTACTTTAACAGGGGTCTTAATTAGATCTTCTTCCTTGGCCAGGAGAAGGTAGAGAAGAGAAAATGAGATGAGCTAACAGAATTAGGACAAATAAAAGCATTTTGTGGATGCATTTCTGACAAATTAGCTCAGACTGCAAATAGAGATTGATTTGTTTGGGTGGAATGAATTGGTTTTCAGGAATGTAAGGATCAGACTCTTCAAGTTTAAGGTGACGGAAGGTATATTTAGAACCAATGTTAGTTTTCTTCTGGCATTAACCCTAAACTGAAGATTCTCTCTGAAGTTAGCACTGTGGAAGTTTCTTCCATAAAGTCTTCTTGGGTAAGGAGCAGCTGTTCTCACATGGAAATTGGATAAAATACAAACTCTGAAAGTGAGAAACAAACTGAATCACACCCTATAGAATTAATACCTTAAATGTCTGCACCTTAAACATTCTGCCATGTTTAAGAAGGGTGCCAGCATCCCTTGTGCTCTCTTGCCCACACACTGTAGTGTCTTACTCGCTCCTGGTGCACTCGGATTTATATCCACTAGAGATTAGTTTGCTCAAATTAAATAGTTGTTGTTTGCCAGTGTATGATTAATGTTAATTTTTATCTTTGTCATGTAGAAGCAAAAAGAGGGAAGAGGAAATTATTTCCATCCAACCTATTGGCATCTGGAGTATTTAATTCAGGCAGCATTACTTTATTCTGCTTTGTAACATAGGCATTGCACAATTAAAAGCTTTAGATGTGAAAAATTCATGCACACATGACTTTATCTGGCATTAAATCTTCTACTTGGAATAATTAGCAATTCAATAAAAGAGGAAGCCATATTTTCAGTAGGAGCTCAGAAAGGAATCTTAAATTATTCAGATACTTTTTAACATGCATTCATAGCCACACATAAGTTAGGTGACTGCACACAATTTGATCAGTGTTGTACCATTTGGTGCTCAGTTTCAGACTGACTCCAAATTGGAACATTTGTTTACTTAGCTGGATTTCTTAAAAATGTGTTTTGCCAAGAGTTTAAGCAAGCCACATATTTACAGCTGCTATTTGCTAAGGATTCTTCCTAGGGGAAAATCTGCCAGAACCCAAAAGTTAAAGCATTAAGCCAATTTATGTGAAAGGGGATGAGAAATGCTCTGTGATGCTACCTGTCCCCTCTCCTCTTTGGTTAATTTCCATCTGTGTATCTTTACTTCTCTGAAATAAATAATTTCTGTCTTCAAAATAATCAGTTGAACTCTTTTGTAATTGAATTGTGCCCAGCCAGATGAAGTCACTTAATTCTAGTATCTTGGCCAAATCAAATTAATTAATGCTGGCCTCCACTCCTTCCTCAGGTCTTCTCTGCTGTTACACGAAACTGCACCCTGGATACATAGCAGGCCTTCAGGGCACCATTTATTTCTCTTTACTTAAGCCTGCTGCCCCCTCTTCTCAGCAGTTCAGAAACTATTTAATACTGCATTTCTGTGCCCAGGAAGAAGGATGAGGCACAAAGGTTAGTATAAGCCTTGTTCTCATCTTGTAGACTGTGAGAATATAACTGCTACCTCACTTCTTTCTTCTCTTCCTTTAATTTCTGTCTCTAGCAGCATCTGTATTGCTGGTTTGAGGTTTTTTTGGCTTGGTTTTTCTTTTTTTTAATATTTATTCTGTCTTCCTACCCACATTTGTTGGAGTGCAGGTCACTGTTTGAAGACAGATCATATAAAAGGATAGCAAGGCTTTTTTTTCTTTTTTTCATGACTTTCAGGAAAAAGATGTTGTGATGTTTTGTTGAGTGGTTTTTTCATGGTGTTAGAAGATGATGATAAAGTTAAATAAGGAGGTGATACAAAATGTGCAATTTGGCACGCAGGGAATTCTCACTTGAGTTTTTGTAGCTCCATCTGTGCCCTATGAGCTGAGAAGTTTTACAGAGATGGAGGGCCTGGTGATAAGCAAACTTCCTATCCTTTTTTTTTTCTTGGCCAGCAGAGGTTTCCCTATACCTTGAAGGACCAGACAAGAGCTGTCACTTTTGTCCTGTCCTAGGTGGGGAACTGGCACAGGGAGGAAATCCTGTACCTAAGGGAAAGGGAGGATGTAGAGAGGGTACCACAAGTGCTCTGGGCTGCAGCCTCCACTAGGGATCTTAACCTTTCCTGCAGGATCTAATTTGAAGTAAGGGTCTGATTTAAAGCAGAAAATGCGTTTCTTGTCTTTTCTCACTGTCTCCTCTAACTTCCTTGAAAATTTTTGTAATATTTCCATTTAATCTGTGTGGAATTTTGGTAAGAATGTTCAAACAGTATCACCCTGGGAATCACTGGGAGCCATGGTTACCTAAGTAACAGTCCAATAATGAACCTTCTCTTGTGGCATCAGTATTTGCTCCAAAATTAAAGTAGAAGTTTCCATTATGTTTGATTTTTTATCCTTCTGTGAAATATAAGAATTCCCATCAGCTTCAAAATGGGTTAGGTTTCCTGCAAGACTAAGAATTTGTTTCTTCATTTCTTCTCTTCCTCCCAAAAAAGGAAGGGAATAATACTTATCTGAAGATGATATTCATTAAGAAGAAGAAGATGTGTATTCTTTTGTATCTAAACAAGAAAGAATTAAATAAAAAGTGGGATTTCAGATAGACTGACATGGGAGAATGAGGATTTTTGTTAATAAATAATTATTAAGTATTTCTGTTCCATAATAGTAATTTATAAAAATATGTTGTAATAAAGATTTTAATGCATTAATTGATTACTTACACTATAATTTGATGGAAGATTTTTCCATCAATACACTTTATGGTGACTATTCTGCTTTTCTAGTTCTAGTTCTCATTTATGTAAAATAAAGGAGTGATGACGTGTGTGTGTGTGTGTGTGTTTGTTTTCTACAATTAATTGCTAGTTGGGATGAACACGGATATACTCATATATACATAGTAGCTTGGCAAACCTAATAATAAGACTTTCAGTACTCTCATGGTGGCATTCCTTTGACAAGTTAGGTAGAAAGTAGTCCCTAATCCTGTTGTTAATGCAATTACCTTGAAATCACTCTAGATGGATAGAGAATTAAATCGAAGACTCTTAACTTCCTGGGCAAATTATCTGGCCACTAGGCTGAGACTTGATTCCACCCTTCTCTTTCCAGGAGCTAAAGCCAGGTAATTAAGCACAGCTCAAGATTTGGATTTCCATATTTCTTGCACTGTTATCTGGGGTAGGGTCTGGCTGGGGGGTGTCTGTCACCCCTCCTGGCCAGCAATTACAGTGTCATTTGCAATAAGGTGTGTGTACCCCAGCATTCAGTTATGGTGTGGGTGTCCTGTGCTGCTCTGTTACATGAAGCTCTAGCAGTACATCCTCTGAACTCAGTTATGACTGACACAAGATTTTGAAAGAATTGTTGTGACTGTTTTTGCAATCTCATAACTAGAAGCCAAGGTAGGAAATACCATTTTTGCTCAATAGGAGCAGAATAATTTAAAAACATATGATTGAACAGAATTTATTATTCTTCATTGTACCAGATTCTTCTCTAATGAATTTTGGCAGTAGGATCTAATTAATGTAAGTAGTAGTAAATGGTGACAGTAATACATGGAAGCATGTCAAATAAAGGAATAGGTATCTTGAAAGACTTTACTGAATGTATTTCATAGCCTGTTCAAGCTGAAGTATTGTGTAGTGCTGTGTTTTACATGTTGTGTAGTGACTTGTTATTTTAAGAGGTCTTTTGGGGTTTGCTCTTTTTGGTTTTTTGGTGATAGTTAACAATTTTTGTACAGTCACATTAAGTCTAAACCAAAGCTTTACTTGTCATGTATTTTTTTTTCCCAGTAAAACAACAATATGGCCTGCCCTATTATTGAAATGTAGCTGGCTAGGTTATCTTAGCTGTCATTTTCTTTTGGAAAATATAGATTTCATGTTCTAATGCTTGGTACCATGACACTGATCTCTTTATGTAAAGACATATGGTGTGGGTGCAATGTAATCTACTAAAATAGAAGTAATTCTTTTAGAATTGCAGTGCTTGGAAACATTCTCTTGATTTTCTAAGTTTATCTGGAGCTCAGGCTGACTACATTATAGGGAATCACATTGCCAAACTTAAAATCTTCGAATTGCAGTTCAGTGTCTTCTGTCTGTATCTGCTGGTGTCACTTCAGATTAGCACACCTGTAGGGAGAAGATGTCTTGTAGAAAACATGCTTATTTCAAAGGAGAGTTGAAGACTTCAGACTGGTTCTTTTAGGAGGAGCTTTCATGTCATCTAATGCTCCAGTTCAATCTAGCCCTTATTAAAGGTTAGTAAGCACAGAGAGACAACTACCATTTTATCCAGATGTTTAAAGTCAACAAATTTCAATAATGTAAAAAAACAAAGTAAAAGTAAACCTTTCTTGTCTTTTACAAGGTGATTCAAACAAAATCCCACCCTAGTTTCTTTCTGTGATTTTGGACTTTAGTTATATAATACTAAGCTAAGAAGAAGAAAAAAATCAGGAGAGAACTGTTGGGTTGTCTTTGTTATCTCAAACACAGTGAGCACACTGGGTAGGAGGCAGCATCAAGTAGCAAGGATTCAGGGATTTTTTTTTTTAACACTTATACTTTGATTCTGCATAAATTCCATGTGCCTCAGGGGCCTGCTGTCTTGGACAGAGGTTAGCCAGTAACTGCTAACCTTGTCTGCATTACTATTGATTCTTCACTGTTAAAAAGACAACTTTCTAAATAAAAATTGTGTCACAGTCCATTGCAAAGTGTTTACCAAAGCAAGAGTAAAAAATACCTAAAATGTTCCCTTGTGTCTCCTCCTTAAGCAGTGGGATTGATTTTAAATAAATGCAGATGCTTTCCATGTGTCTTATGATAGATATTGTAATTGGATATGGTGTTCTTTGATAAGCAGTAGAAGTTTTTAGATGTTTCTTCATACTTACTGGTTAAATATCAAATCTTAAATCATTAAGGAAAGACAGGAGAGAAGAATGATGGATGTTCTTTAGACCTGGTTACCATTCCTTCAGTTTAGCCTTTTGGAGAGGATGCTGGAGAAGGTTTCTTTATCCTAAGAGCAACCAAGCTTTCACTTGTGTCACTCATTGCAGAGTAAAGCTGGTCAGCCAGCAGGGGCTTTCTGCAGTGTCTCAGCCAGGGTGACCTGGGTAAAGGCAGAAGCCGACGGGCACGGGGAAGCCCAGTCCCAGAACTGATGAAAAGAAGAGGGGCTTTCCATCTTCTGGCAAGGAGTTTAAACCATGGCCCCAAGAGTTGCTGAGTTGAAGGCAAGGCAATAGTTTGTCTTCCAGCCATTTTATTTTGTTTTTGTCATTCTGCAGTTCTGAATTTCTTTGGCTGCAATTATCTTTTCCTAGTAATTCTTCTGATTAAAAAGAAAAAAAAAAGCCTTAAACATTGCAAATCTTCTGTTAAAGATAGCAAATACTTGGTGTCTTTACAGATGCAGGAAAGAAAGTTATATCCCAGGGCTCCTGACTTGAAATTATGTCAGGCTTTTCTTCAGTCACTCTCTGGTTTGCATGATTAACTCAAAATTCAGACCTTCCTGACTGAAAAGAATAGCAGGGGCAGGCAGGGAGATGGTAGTGATCTATTGTGTCTCTATTCCAGCCACTTTAGAGTTGCTCTTTACATCACATGTGCTGTAGAATGTTGTGTCATTTGATCCAGTCTACTGCTGGGAATCCTAAATGAAAATTTCCTTCCTATGATCTCCTTAATTTAATCATACTTTCATTTTTTTCTCTTCTTTACAAGCACCTTTAGTATACTCTATCCAGCCTACAGGTTGCTTTTATACCATTTCAAATATTTTTAAAATACTGTTTTGCTGAAAGAGCTGGGTGTGCTTGTTTACATTTAAATAGTTTATCCTGGTCTCCAGATGTTTATTGGTGATCCTGAAAATACACAGAACTACTGAAGCAATGTATCAAGATAGAACTTGGAGAGCTGTAACCATTTTTCTTGTGGCATTCTCCACAAGTCACAGAGTTGTGAATGAAATCCTCTGCTCCAATGTCCACCAACACGTAATCACCTGTCCTGCTTTTCATTTACATGGAAGAGTCTGCTGTGACAAGTCCTCTTTACCCATTACCAGGATAGAGGAGCATGAGGAATGAGGTTTTTCATCTGAGTGAGTCCCAAGATCATTGACAGCAAACTTTGCCTCATGAACAAACTAGTTCCAACACTTAAAATAAATATTGTGAATTTTCTCGTATTTTCTGTAATGGCAGATGATAAAGTTAAGAGTCTTTTCATAAGTTGCATCAAAGTAATTTATTTGCACATCACAGTTTCTGCTATGCATTTTTCTCAGCTGTGTAGTAAGAGCAATGTATATGGAGCAGCTTGGGCAACAACATTAGGAGAGAAATGGGATGGAGAAAGCTCAAGGGAATCAGTACATCATCTTTCTACAGGAAAATGATGTTGCCGTAGTAGTGATATTGTTTTTACTGAAAGCTATTCTAAATGAATGGAATATTCCACTAGAGGAAATGGAAAGCAAATTTGTTTTGACTTTACTACATACTAATAAATACTGTACTTTCAGTGGTGTGAAAGGAAACCTTTGCTATAGCCAAAGGAGCAATATATTTCTATTGTAAGAAAAAGCTTTAAAGAGCAAAAAAAAAAAATCCCATGCAATACCTTTCTTTTCCTTTAAACAAGCAAAATTTCTTTAATGAGGAAATTGAGGGGAAAAAGTCATTATTTTCACTCGACAACTAATCATTATGCCCTTGCCTTGGTAAACATATATTTTTCTCAGTTTAGCTACATTACATAATAAAACATTCCGATTTCAGCAAATGTGTTTTCTGCTGAGTGTTGTGAAATTTAATAGAGAAGTAATGTCTTATTGATGCTTAGTTTTTGTGACCTTTTCTGTCTTGTATTAGTGACATATTGGTCCTCTGTCTCCAGTACTATGGGATTCTAATGGATAGTATAGAATGGGTCAGATAATGAAAGTCCCTGGTACATTAACTTTCAATTTCATGAATGTCTGAATACTGCCTGCAAGATGAATAACAGGCATTTCCTTCCTTTTGCATTTTAACATTTATGACCTGGTTCTGATTTTTTTTTGGACTGTGTTACCTCACAACAGGTCCTGTGTTATCATATTAAACTGTGTACTTCTGCTTTTTGGCAAAGATCAAATGTAATTTGCAGAGAGAGGCAGATAATGTCCAAATTCTGCTAAATGAGATAGTCTAATGCCCATGTTTTTATTAGCAAAGGCATTTTTTTTCCAAAATTTATGTTCCTTGTTTAATAAGGTCTCACTCAGATGGTTAAGAAAAGCAGTTAGACTTTGATAGTGGTTGGTCTGTACCCCCCCCAAAAAAAAAAAAAAGCAATTACTGTTATAAGCAGCACTTGAGCCTTGTAAGGCTGTAATAGTAGGCATGATACACAGAATACAACCAAGGATAGGCATTGACCAGTATTTGTAGGACATATGCAACTCTACATGAGATACAATATTGCACATATAATGTACATATTATATTGTATATATGATATAATGGGAAAATGGAAGTAGGTAGATTTCATATTGCCAGTGTTAAAATAAATAAATAACTGGTAATGGTAGGACTGATGGTACAGCAGGTGGGGACTCAATTTTCTACCTCTTCTTAGTTTATTAATATAGCAGTTAGCCTTTATGCAAAGTGCATAAGAACTGACCTGAAACTTTCTAGGCTGGATTTTTAGATAATGTTTGAGAAGGAGTTACCTTGAATGTCAGAGCAGCATCTTTGGTGCTTTCAAGAAGCCTCTGCAATGTCAAATTCTCTAGAAACAGGCACTTGATGTTAAATAACATCAGCATATCATATTCAGAATCTTTCTGTTAGAAGCACTGTACAATACTTTCAGGGGATGAGAACAAGATAAACCTCACACTCTATAGGAGGGTTCAGCTGCGTTTGTTCTACTTCCATTCAGCCACATGTGGAAACTGGAAGCAAAGTTACTAGTGCCAGTACTTGTTTCATCCATTGAGACCGATGGATACAGATGAATAGGATGGTTAACAAGATCAGAATACAGTCCATGCACAATGTCTAAATAGGAATTAGGCTAGATTTCCTCACTGGAGCGAAATCTCTGGGTTCTGTTCCAGATGAAATGAAGTGAGATTGGGACTAGTGAGAAAAAGATGTTTCTCCTGTGTCAAGAAGGAAGAAAATCCATGAACATCTTAGATTTACGTGAGATTTTCTAGAGGGAGGTAATGAAACATGATTCTGAGAGCAGGGTAGGTTACATCAGAATGCTTTATTGTTTTGTGGCTGCAAGAGCTGAGTCAGTTCGCAGTGCATCCCGGAGACAAATAGTATGTCAACGATTTTTCAGTTCCCAGCATCAACTGTATTTATGTTCCCAAGAATTCATAACATTCTGCAGCTGGATTGAATCTGCTGCGTAGGAATCCATTCTTTCTCTGAAACCGTTCTGTGTTGGAGCAATTCAGAAATGAGCAGCACTGTGAAAGTAGGAGAGATTTTGTGGAACCAATCATAAAACTCCTGTGGTTGTGTAGACATTTTAAAACTAACTAATGGTTTGAAAGACATTCTTACTTTACACCCAAAATTTTAAGGAAAAAGAAAAAAAAAAAAAGCCTTTCTTTTTTTTTAAACAGCCCATATTGATATTTTTCCTTTTCCAAAGGTGTAATTTAAAGGCCAACTAGAATTTAATGATGCAGTATAAATATCAAATAAATTAGGTACTTCAGCGAAAGAAAGTTCACTTAGGCAGGCTAGAAATGTAGCTGATGTATTGTTTATGTAGGAATACCAAATTTTAACTGCAAAGTAAGAATTGCAAAGTAACTTCTGTGTTGTGCCTTTTCATTTGAAAAACTTGAAAGGTGTCTGTTTAAAATAAGTATTTTGGGAGGAGAGATTCCTCAGTATGGTTCCAGCTCCCTGTCATTAGCACTCCCATCTGTTGCAAGAGCAAAGAACATGGGACTTTGGGAACAGCTGCTGATTATGCAGATGCTTCCTCTTTTAGAAGAGTTCTGTCATGAAGTAAAGCATGAGTGTGTGTGGGCATGGGGCATCTTTTACCTGGATTTAGAGGATTGCTTCAGCTTTGGTAAAAAACAGTTGCAAAGACTGTGCCCGAAGCACTGTGTAGGGTTTAAAAGATACTACCTGACAGGCCATAAAAGCCTATTCATATGTTTGGCATGTGTAATAGGCTGCCTCATACAATAACCTGTTATAAATAGCTACCTAACTGCTTTTGTGGTTAATTCTGTTCAGCAACCAACAGGAAAGCTGTGTTTGGAGGGTTGGTGCATGTGTACAAAACAATGCATGTCTCAAGTTCCATCAGGACTTGCAGTTTGCAGTTGGACTTGTGGAGTTCCTGTGATCTCGGTCAGGACAAACCTGACTTTCACTGTAGTTGATGCTGCCAAAAGCAGGTGTAATGGTACTTGGCCAAAGGTAAACAGTACAGATGCCATCTACTTCCCTAGTTAAAAAGGATGGCCTGCCATATTCAGTGTGAAGTAGAGCAAATCTATGATACAAGGGAGAGACAGCAGATCAGGCTGCCCGCTGGAATGAACTTGATATACGTGCATTATAAAAATAACTGGATTGCATCAGTTGGTCTTGGTCTGTTCGTAAAATTTAATTTATTGTAACGCACAAACAAAAAGATATTTAAAGTCATTGTTTCAAACTGCAGGCATAAAACATTATGTGGTATGTTTTTTCCCAGATATAAGAAAGAATCAATAGAATCAAAAAGATAATCTGCAGTTTAATTTTGTTATTTTTAATGAAGATACAATAGAGCCAAAGAAGAAAGTCACTTCAGGGCAGAGATGAATATCCAGAGCTTTAAAATTAACAAAATAGATCTGATAAAATTAATATAATAGGCAGCCTGAAAATCTGTTTTCAGCCAAGGCATGGCACTCTGTATGCATTACCTGACACGATTCAGATTCAGAAAAATATTATAAGGTTCCATTTTCAGTTTAAATAGGCAGTTTAATTTTTGTTGTGCCACACACAGATCTGAGTGACTTTTATGATGGGGAAGTGACTTTTACTGTTCATCATCTTACCATGGCTGTGATCATCATAGCTTTTTTTTTAATGATGAAGGGAGTGACTTCTCTCTTTGTGAGGTGAGCGCTGAGGTGAGCCTTGTGAAAATCAGAGAGGGAGCACAATGGGGTATTCTTGTACCAGCACATTTACACAGATCCTAAACAGAAGACCTCTGTGCTTGGGGAGAAGGGAGTTTGTAAATAAGTTTTTGTAAATAAATATGTTCTACTAAGAAAATGCGCCAGCGTAGGGCTGCATTAGGGTCTCTTTAAGTGAGAAGTGGCTCTGGAAATCCTCTGACTCTGGGCCTATGAAGCAAAGCATCTCCAATAATAAAATTCCAGTTATCAGCATTTCAGCTTCCTATTAGATCTTAGCAAAAGTACATCCTGTCCTGATGTGGTCCTGCTGCAACCTTGCTAAGAAATGATTCTCTCAGAAGGTATGGGGGGCTGTTCTGCAGAAATACTTGTGCCTGACCTTGGGCAGAGGCTGGAACAGTGCAGCGTGAACACAACTGGTTTCTCTTAGGAAGGATTACAAAGTTCATTTAAACGGGAGAATTCACATTAGTAAAAGAGGCTTGGTAATGCTTCTAGAGAAAAAAATGTAACTGAGTATTTTCAGGGTGAAGCTCCAGGAGACCAATGTCCTTGGGGAGAGCAAGCTTGGGGGATGTGCTTTAGCAGGGAAGAACTGATTTCAGTTTCCAGTGATTACAGCTACAGCCTGATGGATTATTGGTATTAAATTAATCAAGTTCCATTTGAAAACTAATTAGAATGGTTGCCTCTCTTGCTTATGCAGATTAGTAATTTCATTTCAATTCTCAAATTAAGTTTATTTATACACTCAGTTTTTCTCATGCGAACATGACCAGGTATCTTTGATGTCTTTTGCTCTTACATAGCATCGGTGTGTCTCTCTAGTTCCTTATATTATTGTCTGTTCAGTTTCATTTCTATCTTTCTCATCTGGCAAAATTTTCCTTGACATAAACATGAGTACACATACCTTGACTCACCAAAAAAAACCCCCAAAACATTATAATAAACTACTGTAGTCCTATCTCTTAAAATTAAGTCCTTTTTCCCATTTAACCCCATTTAACCTTTCTGAAAATATACTGCCTAGTGCCAGGAACTGAGGTTGAAACCCTATCCTCTCATAAAGCAATATAAAATGCTAATCTTTGAACATATTCCTCCTGCCCAATTCAATCAAAGCAGGACACATTTAATGTGGAGATGACATTTAACTTTCATTCACCAGAACTGGGAAAATGCAACCATGAAACTCTATGACCATTATCATATTTCTCTCATTTTTGGAGAATTCTCTTTATCCCATATTAGCATCTTACACTAATTCAGAAGGAGGTAAAAAATTACCCCATGGAACATTCAAAGTCTGATGATACAATGACAAATACAAAGATTTTTTCTTATGAGTCATTAACTGATAATTTAATCTTTGCCAGAGCCTGAAATCCTGTATTTATTTCTAGGCTTTTTTTTTAAAGACTTAAGTGAAAGATGTGATGGTCGTATCCTAGAGATACGGTGCCAGAGAATTAATAGTGAATGTATAATCAATATTTCCAGCTTCTATTGATTTATGTCAGTAATTACTTCTGAACCCATAATGCTGACTGTTGCCAAAATAGCCTTCTCTCTATAGTATAAAATACTAGTTGTGCCAAGGGATTCCTTATTTATCTCAGTAAATTAAGTATAATAGTGGTAACTCTAAATACATGTTTATTATATGGCACCTTTAACACTGGCCTGAGAGTAATTAATTCAGAAGTTTTCTTGGCATGAATTAGTAAAGAATTTAGTCATTCCAGTCAGAGTCAGACAGCAAAACCCATGGGCTGAGTCAGCCTGGACCGTGCTGATGTAGAATATATAGTTGAAAGATAACAAGTCAGCTCTCCTGAAAACTTGCACAGGTAAGCTAAGAAGGAGCAGTCTAAGTTGTATTGCTGGGAAGTTTGTTACACAATGAGTTACAGCTTATGGAAATTGAAATGCAGTACCGAGTTTCTCTATGTTTGTAGTTCATAACTGTGGAAAAAAAGAGGCCTGCAAATTTACCAGCTTATTGTGCCTTTTTCTCTGTAAAGAGCACTTCTAGAAACAAGAGGCTTTACTTGCCCACTACATTATGCTTTCTCAAGGTGTAAGGTATTGCAAATTTCATCACAATTCTTAGGACTGGCATCATGGATTTTTAGTACCATCTATGTATACTCTACTTCTTTCAAAAACATACTCACTGTGGCTGTGTTTCCTGTAATTGAGGAGCTGTAGAACAACATTCTAGAATTGAAGAACAGTAGTGGGTACAATTACCATTCAGTTTGGTCCATCTTAGAATATTTACGGAGTGGCCACAGCTTTATAC
>VZTN01010917.1:23363-42270 GCA_013400515.1 Erpornis zantholeuca | reverse complement strand
GGATTTGTTTATATTGTGACAGGATATGGCATCCTTTACAGGCAGATCCTTCCCTGCCTGGTCACAATCAATATACCTGTGTTTCTGAAGACCATGGGCTACACAACAGTAATGCTTTTCTTGATCTTGAGGAGAAGCTCCAATGACAGCTGTTTGTGTATTTTTCTGTTGCAATTTCCAGAAATTAGCATTAGCAACTACTTTGAAGTGTTCCTTCCAGTGTAATTAATTTCTGGAAGTTGAATATATCTGAAATACATCTCTACCTTCAAGGTTTGACACCTTTGTTTTATTGCCTTGCATATGGCAAGTCCAGGGGCATCTCTTTAATAAGTATAGAAGAGTTTATTATGCTTGTGAAATCTGGGGTAAGAGAACCAAAGCCAGAAAATACAAAATAGGAAGGTTTTGTTGACAGGTCATACTAGACTAAGGAATGAATAAAAAGTTGATATTAAGTAAAAGTGCCATATACATATTAGCATATATTAACATAGGTATAATTGTTTGAGTGCGGAGTGCTAGTGGAACAGCTCATAAAAATCAGTTGTTGTTCCTGAGAGTGCAGAATGGGCCAAATCTTACCTTTGCCAGTGACATAAAGATATCTGTCTATGGCCTTATACTCCATCAGGGGAGTCCCAGCAAATGAGTGCCATGCAGCATGCAAGTACTATTTTTCTGAAGTGAAACTGCAAAGCTGTAATTGGCATTGCTGTTGAATTCATCTAAGGTGTTAGCTAACTTGACAGTTTGACCTCTTGAGAAACACTTGGGAATATGCATGAGAAGTTTGACTTGACTTCTTGTGCTTTATTTGGTGCTATTGCTGCTGCCTTTTGGCTTTTGTGAGGGAAAATACCCCTTTCTTGCATTCTCAGCTCTAGCTGCAAAGCAGACTGCCATGAACAAACTTCTGCCTTGAAAACCTAATACATAAGATTTGCTTATGTATTTAGCAGTTTGCTAGCTGCTATTAAGCACAAAAAATGGTGTCTTAGGGTATGATCAAGTTTTTACCTTAGCTTTATAAATATTCATTATCTTACATTTTCACTAATTGCTCTAGAGCAAGAGAAAATGTTAATTTTTAATCAATAATACAGCATCCTTGAGAACATTTTACAAATTAGGACTTCATTACAGTCCCAGCATATGTTGTTAATGTTGGTTGTTACATGCTAATTAGTTTAGATTTTTTTAATCAGGAGTAACACTGGAAATACAAGCTATGAAACTGTCATTGTGCAGGAATTTTCCAGGCAAAGGTCAAGTAAGAGCTCACATATAGAAGTGGGATGTAGTTACTTGCTATCTGAATTTACTCTGTGAAATTAGTTGGTAAGGAAATTAGCTCCTTTTCCTAATATAGGTTAACCAACTGTATGTGTAATGCACAGGAATTTCTTCTGATTTCTGACTGTGCCATTTTAAGGCACCATGATTATAAATTGATGGGTTTTTTGAAGGCTAAGTATTTTAAAGCACATAGATTTATTCATGCAGACTATCAATTACTTTGGTATCCTTTGAATTAGCATTCAAGTTGAGGGTCTTTGAACTAAAAGGATTTCATTAATTGAAGGCAAAAGATAGGGAGTCCATAATTCCTTTGGATGTAACTGCCATGAATCTTGAAATGTGGCAGGAAGAGTCATTAGCAGAGTGCCATTCACATTGGCTCATCAGAAAGGGAGTTTGATGGGATTGCCTCAAGCAGAGTACAGAAGGTCAGCACGGGCCAATACCCTCAGCTAACAGAAATGTAGAAAGTTCACAGAGCTGCATGACAGCTAGCTCCAGTAATCCTGACTCCTCTGTCTACATGAGTTGTTTCTCTGGGAGAAACCTATGGTCAACTGCTCAAGGCTATTGCCATTTAAATTCTTAAAGGGATTTTATTTTTTATTAGCTGACACTTCTATAATATTCTACATGACTTAACATTATTTTTAGGGGTAGTAGTAAGGTTCAGTTAGAGATTATGGATCAAGACAATGACCTGCTCCCTCTATTCTGCGTGTTTCACTTCCAATTTTTCTCAGTGTTTAATGTTCTCCTACTATAACTCTTGTGTAATCTTACATACTATTAAATGCAAACAAAAAGTCTTGAATCTTTGCAGACTGAGAAGATACATGACCAGTCAGGAAGGACCATTTCTCCACTTCATTTAGCAGAGAGGACTTGGGCACAAGAAGGATGGATGTTTGACAGGAGACAGTGCCAATCACCAGTTCTCAATTCAGGACTGGGCAGGAAGGCATACTTGAATGACTGTAGGAATTTAGCTTTCTTTCCCCTGCACCACTAACATGGATGGGCACAATTCTGAGAGCAAATGAGGATGTGTGGGCTGGCAGAGCCACCCAAGGCAATGAAACATTGCGGGGGTGTGTGAAGATGTCTGTCCAGTTTAAGAAATTTGAAATTATGTTATTGGGAAGGAGAATATTCCTCTAAACTTCTGCTTTTTGTCTTATCCAGCATCAAAAATATGAGATCTGGAGCTGCTTCAGGTCCTTCACTGGATTTCAGTTACAAAAGTTTAAGTCTTAACCAGTTCTGTATTGGAAAAGAAATACTTCACTCTTTATATGGCAATTGAAATTATATATAGGATTTTGTGCTTGCTGGTTGAAGTCTTTAGAAGGACTGTCTCCCTCACTATTCCCTGCTCATTAATCCTTCCACTACCCCATTTTCCCACACTAATGTGAAAGTAAATATTCCCCAAAATGAGAAGTTGAGACATCAAATTGATTCAAGTGGCCTGGTTTTCTGTCTGAGAAATTGCATGTGACTTCATGCCTACAGAGAAGTAAAGAGAAGAGATTAAGTTTTCTAAACCTCGGGTATTTCTGTTACTTCTGTAGAACAGCTACCATTTCTTGAAATGACTGGTGCTGGTCTCAGCCTCTTTAAGTCTGAGAATTGACTGAACACTTTCACTTGATTCATAAACCTTGCAAATTACTAAACTGATAAATACAGAAGAAAGGATGGAAAAGGCTGGAGATTTCTGATAGCAAAAATTACTCTCATGTAAAGACTACAGGGCAGAGAAGGTTCTTTGGTTTGTTTTGGCGAGGAGGGTTGAGTTTCCTTGTGGGGTTTTTTTTCTTTGGTTGGGTTTTTTGTTTGGTTTTTTTTTTTTTGCTTAAGGAGAGTGAGACTTTCTGTGGTGGTTTTAACTGTGGTTGTTACTTTTAATACTGCTGCCTTTTAAGAACTGTGTGAGATGTACTTGGTTGTGGTCGCGTGAAAGTTCACTCTTAGCCTCTGGGGCTGTGAAAAGGTTCAGCTGATAGTTAATATAAAAGGTAGGTCACTTACTGCTAGTCACGTCTTAAATCTGGTGATACTTTTGGGGAACTACTTTTCATGCCATTACAAGCAAAGTCTCTTTTTCTCCTTTCAATTGGCATTTCAGGCTGTAGCTGTATTTTCTCTCATAGTCAAGTCTTAAGTTTTTATGTCTCCTGTCACAGTAAAAAAGTGTTAATGATTTCATTCAAGCAATCAGTCAAATAAAAACTCAGACCATTTATAATATTTATCTATCTTGTCCTACTATCTCTCAATAGTACCTTTGATCTCTAATGCTCAGTGACTCTTAAACCCTGACCAAAGTTTAAGTCCCTGGGTTATTTGGGTTATTTTCTTCTTTTTTATTTAAGCAAGCATACTAGGTCTGTAGCCTATGACAGTATCTGCTTTATTCATTCAGAATCATAAGTTTTGGTACTGTGTATTCCCTCAGATTCAGACCTACTGTGCAAGTTTCAGACCTAATAGTCACCTATTAATCAACAGGAATCAGAAATGCTAGGGGCTGGAAAAATAAGGAATGAAATACTTCATTTTTTAAATAACGCATTCACAGGTCTTCTGTGTCTTCTGTCTGTCCCGTTCTGTTCTCTCCTGGCATTATTTTGAGTCAGCTATAAGTATATGCAGTTTTCCAGGTAGTAAATGCTATTGTTTAAAACAGTGGTAATTGGTAACACTACTGCCAAACAGTGGAGCTCCAGTAATTCTCAGTCTTTTGAATTCAAACTCAAACACATGCAGTGTTTGAGTATTTGGAAATACCACTGTGCTGTACAAGTTTTTTACTTCCTATGAGATGGTTTTTCTGGCAAAATGCATCCCTAAAAAACCAAAAAACCATCAACTTTGGAACTGGTAATGGTGACCTGGCCAATGGTGATCCAGCTTTTTCATATTTCTTCATTGCCATCCAGTAGGGAAGATGCAGTAACTTCATTTTGTGGAACCTAGAGATGACAGTATGACTGTGAGGGAAGAAAGCAGAGTAAATGCGGACTTGGAGGGTATATATATTATTGTGTCTGTGTGTATATATAATGTATAAAATAAATCTGATAAGGACAATGAGTGATTTAGTTCGATCTGATTTTCTAGTTATCCCAGAAATTGCTTGAACAACCTCTTTTTCAGATGTAGATTAAATCTAAACACAAAGCCAAAGCAAACTGCATATCCATTTATTCCATGCAAGGGAAGAAAATTGCATAAATAAACTTAGAATCAGATTAGATTTTTTTTAATGTTCATTTTTTTGCACATGCCCCTTGACAATTACTTAATTTTAAATAGTTTGGGTTTTGAGTCATAGATTTTGAGCATGTATCTCTTCAAAGAGATTGTCAGTGTTGCCGCATTATAAAGTAAACAGTGGTATAAGTAAAGCAAAGTAAAAATCCTTCAGTAATAAAATTTAAATGTACTTGATGTTGTAGTTCAAAAATCCCAGATAATTTGAAACACCATTCCTTTTATTTTGAGTTGTTTTCTTGATGTTTTCGTATTAAAAATGTAATAATGTAGACTTTAAACTATAAATGTAAATATATATACAGTTTAGTTAAGAAAAATATAATAAAATATTGCATATACTATATATATATTTTCACTTACTGTGACCTGATTCAAAAAACTTCAAGTCAAATTTAAATATTCCAATATTGAGACTTGTTTTGATTCATATCTGTATAACTTGGTCTAAAATGGGGTTAGGTGGAAACAGATATGTTGCTAGTTTAAGTTCATTTTAAAAGACATCCAACTGAGATGATGCTATAGATGGAAATATTTCAATTCAGCAACTTTAATAGGGTACCTAAGTAATGTTTGCTTGTTGATTTTTGGTTTGGATTTTTTGGTGGGGTTTTTTTCTTTGTTTTTGGGGGGTTTTTTTGTTTTTTTTCATTTAGCCCTTGAAGAACAAAAATCATTCAAGATTTTCTTCAAAATGCTTACTACAGAACGGAAAAGGGAGAGCTGTACAGATACAGAGAAACATACTAGGAGCTTAAATAGTTTTCTAGGACAAAGTCCTCATCATGGTAATACATTAACCTAGGGTTACCCTCCACCTTTGCCTTGTACTTCCTCAAGTACCCTCATCAGGACTTAGAGAAGTCTTAGCATTCCTAGGATGAGCCTTATTGTTAAAGAAAAAATTAGCATGGAAGCACTTAGAATAGTAAGAAAAGTCACTGCCTGGCATTAATTTTAAAGTGAAGATCCCAGCAACATTGATTATTTTCAGATATTTCAACATTTTCAAAGCCACAAAATGACCTCTCTCACGCTTTCAAAGGCTATTTTAAGATTATGTGAACTCTTTGTAAGAAGCGTCCTTGAGGATTCCCTGCCATTTTTGATCCAGATGTGTAGCTTTCATATTGATTGAATTGAAATTTTCATGAGAAGAAATCTTGTAGCATCTTTCTCTTTTGTGCCTCTGGGTAAAGCTCTGCTCCCCACATCTCAATTAAATCAGCAATGACCTTGCAGCTCCCAGTAGAAAACACAAAAGTTCGTCTTGTCACATTTTTCCCCTGCTGTTTTCAAGAAGTTGTTGTGCTCTTCAGAACTGTAGGATCAAACCTTCAAAAACATATCCAGAGCACACCATGGACAAATTAAAAATACAGTCTGTATATTAAAGGTAAGTAGTTGCACAACTCAACATGTTTCTTCTGGAAACAATTAAAATCATACCAAAGATCATCAAAATGAATTCTACAGTCCTCATTTGCACTATTTTCTAACCTCAAGTCTCCCTAAGTTTCTGTCTAGGACAGTGGTGTGCCATGAGCCAGGCTGGACTTGGCAGGGGGGGTTATTGAGATAGAGTAGAAGCATTATAGATTGAGCAGGAGTACCATAACTGGGTTTGATGCCGGTCAACAACTGGGTCTTGTAACAACTACTTGGTGTAGAGGACAAGATGCACAGGAGATATGTGAAGACCTGGACACTGAGGAAAATAGACCTCGCAAAACTGTTTGGGTTTTCTTTCCCTTCCCCGCTGTAGAGGGGCTTGTGCACTTATGTATTTCATACAAAACACAGAACATAGACCTATAGTGAAGGTGATGCTTCCTGAATCCTGAAGATGGAGGAATATTTTTATAGAACATTCCTAAACAGGGAAGGAATAATACAAAGACAGGTGTAATTGATTTGAAGGCACTGTGTTTTCTGTGCTATTCTCTACATTTTATTGAGCATTTACTTGAAATTGCAGCATATTTTGCATTTTGATTATTCTGACTTTCAAAAATAGACTTCTCAAGTCGTTTTAATAGCCCTTTATACTTCTAGAATATGGTACAGGTGTTTTATTTTTCATCTCTTCCATTTTTTTGTACAGGAATTTTAAAAATCCTTTATTAAATACAGGAACTTAAGCCATACGACATTTCTAGAGTACAATGGACCAAAACCCTCAAGCCCATTCAGTTAGGTTTGCTAACATTTATGCTTTTAACTATTGCATGATTTTCAGAGACTTACTTCTGTTCTATTAAAATTTGAAGGGCGTTTTCTTCCTAAGAAACAGTTTTGTAAGGTTAGGTATTTCAGAGGCTTGTTAAAACCCTGGTCAGGGGGGACTTTTTTGGGGTTTTGAGGTTTTTTTCTGTTTTACTGTTGTATTTGGATGAGTATAAAAATCATGTAGGTTATGGATTGGGTTCTTCAGTAAAACATTCTCGCCAAGACTACAGAAGGCATATCCAAATTCATTAGTCTCTTTCTATTTACAAGCCAAGTAAGATGCTCTGACTGGCTATTTTTCATCTTCCTTAAGGTCATTTGGTGCATATGAGCGCAGATGTTTTTGCTCAGCTTTGTCTTTGATAATATGTGTATTACAGTAGAGTTTACAGGATCAAAGACAGAAAGACCTAATAAATTCTTTATGTCCTCTAAGCAGTTTTTTTGTCTCCAATCAGGCTGGAATATGTAGGTTGATTGTATTTTCTTCTGCAGATATTAAAGGGGGATAAGAAGAGTTGATACCTAGGTTTCATTTTACTAAAACGGTGGCCTGACAAAAGCAGGACAAAAATAAAGCAAAAATAAAGTCTGAAAATCTGGGACTCAAAAGTTGTCCAGTCATAGCCTGATCTTCTGTGCTTAACAGAAATAGGTCATGTATTCAGCAGAAGAAATATCAAAGCAGCAGGCATTTTTGCCAGTTTGGATGGATTTGTTCAGTTGTACAAGCTATATGTATATATTACAAGGAGAGTAAAGCAATTATTGTCTAGGTAGCACACAGGAGCCAGGCAGGGTTTAGCGAGCTCTGAGGCTGAGCAGCAGTCCGTAGGCATTAGCCCTCGCTCTGAGGCTGAGCACGCAGCAGCTCCGGCCGGCGTGGGCCCGGCGGGCAGGGTCAGCCTCTGCAGCCCCGGCTCCGGCTCCGCTGCGCTGCTGAGCTCCGTCTGCCACCAGCTCTGTCATCGCTGCTGTCACTGCCAGCTCGGACCTGTGACCTGATGATTCCCAGCTCACTTGATTAGCATCCATGGCTTTTCCCTTTAGGATTTAACGCCTCGCTGTTGGCGCAACTTTCCCTTTTGAAAGTTAGCTTTCTTTTCTTTCCCTCTTGAATTCTTGCACGAGTAACAAGCCCCAGCTCAGCAACTGTAGCCATTTGTAATTTTTATTTTCTCATCTTTCTGCTCTTTCAGACAGCTCTTTTTCCTAACTTAGTCATTTTCTCAAAAGCCAGAGACACAGTAACACAGTTGGGTTGGATCAGAGCTGGCCTCAAGTCCTGGAAACACAGGCAGCAAGGGCCCTGGGAGTCAGAGGGGAAGCTTACAAAGCATCACTGTTGATTGTTGTTATACCCGATTTTTTTTTTTTTTACTGTTAATATTTAGTTTTATCAATTTTTTGACAACTAAACAATAACAATTCTGAACATTTTGTTTGTGGAAGCATAACATTACATCCTGCTTTCCTCCTGATATCAATAAAGACAGTGGCTCTATATTGACCAATATTTCATGTTTCCACATTGACCTATATTTCTATATTGACCTATTTCATCTTTCCCTACATTTTTCAACCATTTACATTGTTTTCTTTTCACAACCAATTTCAGGTGCATAGCATATTCTATAGGATTATAATTAAAAATATAACACCAGGAAATGTAGGTATTGCATGCATTGCAAGGAAAGTAAGTCGTGTTTCCATGAGGAAAATGAGAAATCTGTCTCTTCATTCCTCAGCATAGCTATGTTATCTTCCCATGTTCACAGAAGCAGACCTTATAAATGTATATTGATGTAAGTGATGAAAATACCCAGATATTCAGTGATTTTTTTTTTAGTACAGATTTATATTTGGTACAGTTTCCTTTTTTGAATGCAAATTTCTCTATTTCAGTGGATTTTATGAATGAACTTATGCAAATTGCTACTCAGGTTACATAAATTTAGTCTGAGGTCATTATATGGATAATTTGTTACTTAGTAAAGTAGCTTGCCAGGTTATGAGACATTAATCCTCCAATAGGTCTTTAATTAGGAGAGATGAACTAAATATTTCATAGCAAGACTTGGCCTGAAAACATTTATACTACTCGATTATACCATTTTACATGCAGTGACAAATTGTTTTGGTGTAGTCTGGAAATAGCAGGACTTAATTAATTGCTTCCAAGGTTTTAGACATCTCTGATAGGTTCTTTAAATGCATTAGATTGGAAATTCATATAAAGGCTAAAAATAGAGTTCAACTCCTTGGGGTTAAAAAGCTGAGATGAGAAGGGAGCTTGCAGAAAAGAGCCGGAAGAAGCTGAAAGAAGAGAGGAATGGCAGCTAACTAGCATGTCCAATTCCCCAAATATTATTTTTGCAAAACTGACCTGGAAATCATTAAATACAGGAAATGTCATGGTTTTACATTTGAGCAAAAGGAATGTGCATTTTCCATATCTGGTCCATTAGATGGAAGAGGTGGCTGAGAAAGGAGCCCTAAATAGTTTAAAGAGAATACAGACAAGTTTAAAAAAAAAAAAAAAAAAAAAAAAAAAAAAAGATGAGATGTTTTTCTATTCTAAAATCACATCACAGATGAAATCAACTAAATTAAAATAATTTATTAGACTGGAAGAAGATACTACTTTAAAAAAGGAATCCAAACCCAAGCAAAATAAGCTGGACTTTGTAGTAACCCAAGGATCAGTATATGTCATTAAGTGGTGTCTTTGGATGATGAATTGTTGAATGATGCTGCTATTGCACCTACAGCTAGTGGGAAGAGCAAATAGCAAAGGATTACAGTCATATAATCATATATAGCTGAGGGAAAAAAAACCATTTTGGTAAGAATATTTACCAATTTATGCTGTGAAGGAGGGTATTTTTCCTATGAATTAGATACCACATTGAACACTTGAATTGTGAGTTCTAAAAGATGGAAATTCATGACCCCGAGCCTGGAATTAATTCCTGAAAATGAATTTTTGAAAATGGTCTTTCTGAGTACAGACAAATAACTAATTTTTTCTTTGTAGTCAAGTTACTGACCTTACATGTAGCCTTGCAGCTGGAGCACTCACCCAGTGCTCTCAAGTCTGCATTTAGTTTCCTCTATGGCTTGAGAAGACTCGAATGCACATTGCTACCTCTCAAGAGGACATCTGGGTTCAGTAAAAGGAGCTGCAGCATTGTGCTGAATGCAGCTGTGGGAGACCAGAAAATGAGCAATCAAAAGGGAAAGTAATGGAAAAGATAAATCGTTTGCAGACTACGTGATGGGAAAGGGCAGTTTGAACACCATACAGACTGAAAAGCATGTTTTATCTATGACTGCTTTCTGACTTTTTGCTGGAGTTGACTACTGTACACCTACCAGCAGACCATGAGTTTATACCTGTTTAATTTATTGGTATGGATATGGCTTGTGGAGACACCTGGAAGCTTGTGAAATATCCTGTCTGGGTCTAGGCCACTTAAACTGCGTGTTAGGTACCTTGGCACCTGCGCTGCTTTACACCTCCATCACTTGAGTTTCAGGTTCTCTGTCAGTTTGTAAAATACCGAACTAAAAACCTCCTCTGCATAAAGCACTGGCATTAGGAACAGTGCCACTGAGGACAGCAACAGGTGTGACAACAACAGGGGGTGTCTGAATGGAAATAAGAAGGGAAATAGTAGTAGCGACCCAAAAGCTGCTATTGCTAGAGTGCACATATCTACCCTCATATGTAATAGATTTCACTAATAACTCTTGGTAGGGATCCTAGGAATTCTCAGAACATGTGCCACTTCTGGGATGATTTTAGACATCTATAGAAAATTTCAAACATATTTATTAAAGAAAGGATCTGACATCCCCCTCAGAAGCAAAACATCTCTATGTATTATAAAAAAGTACTGGCTGTAGAGGTGCAAGAGGTAGAAGAAAACGAACATGTATGGTCTCAGCAAAACAATGTAGTTATATCAAAAATGATAAATAGTTGAAGAGCAGACTTACTGATTATGTTTGTCCAATGCACATATGTTAGGCTGAATTTTATGGGTTACATGTGAGTAAAGAAATCACATTTCACAACTTCAAAGCAACTGCTTTACTTCATAATCATCCAAAATCAGATTAAGTTTTCTTGTTCTTATTTTCAGTCAGAAACACATTTTTACAGAACCAACTTTTTAACAAGACAGGGCACTTAGAAGGAACTGCAGCAAACTCTTTCAATTCACTTATCAAAGCAGCGCCCATTATAAAACAACAATAGATGTTAACAAAAGGAAGTTAATCTGTATTCTATAAATAAAAAGCTAGAGAACATCAAAGCTTCTTGAAAAATCTTATGTTTCTTTTAAGTTTCGTTCAGTTTCCCCTCTTTGCATACATGTGATGAAAGTTTATTTAAGGAGCCCAGCTAAAATATTCAGCATACGAGAAAAACAAAAAGCAGCCTTCGTAAAGAAGTAAGAAAAGTGCAGCTGAGTGAGGAAGATGTCAGAAAAAGCTTAGCTGTCAGTAGCTGTGATATGTTGCTGAGGCAAAACCCTGCAGGCAGGCTTTATTTGGTTGCTGCCTTCCTCAGCATGAGAGGTCAGTGCCCTGAGCAGCTCCAGCAGCACTGCTGGTAGGAATCACAGGAGTACACTCTGTCCCTCCAGCATCCACAGCCCTGGTGCCTGCCTGAAGCTGAGCCTGGATTTCAAACTAGCTGATGCCACCACTATTGTTCACCTAAAAAAACATGGGCTGTTGGTTTTGCAGGGCCTGCTCCTGCTTTCTGTATGAAGCTTTGGACCCTGCTGCAGGTCTACTCAGCTGTTTTGAGTTTGTTCTGAAGAAATTAATTGTTAGAAGTGATGGCTCTCTCTGGCAGTAAGAGCAGCACCAGTGTCTGTGGCATTAAAGAACACATGCCAAGATAGCACTAAAACAGTGTGTACCTGAAGTCTTAAAACCAAAATCAAGAAGAAAAAGGTAGGTAAAGTGGGTCTCTCAAGACAAATTGACAGTGGAAGGGTCTAGTAGAAAAGCATCCTCTGCCAAGATGAGCCATTACATGTAGAGGATGCAGGGCAGAGGCAGCCATACCAGTAGAATTCAGCATGGTCTCTCTCACTGTAGCCTGGCTGCTGAGAGACAACTTCAGGCATTGGCAGACACAGTCCAAGTTTCCTTCCCCAAAATAGAGCCCATAAAACCAGAAATAGGTGTCCTTCCAGGGCTAGATTGCCTCTGTCGTTCTCTGAAGAGTTTTTTATTGTAAAGCTTGTCTTGTGTTCTCTGCTATTGATGCATCACAATTTGCTGTGTAGAGTTTCTGAGGGCAGAACAGGTGCTTGGTTTGCCTGCTTGGAGAAGTTACCAAGACAACTAATGGGGAAATCCTGCACTGATGCCTCTTGGAGGTTAATTGCTAGTTATGGCATAGGTGATTTCAGCCCATGAAATTGTTTGAATATAAGTTAAGATGACCTGATTTATGGTTCTTCAGAAAAATTCTTAAAACTGGATAATATAGATACCATTCTCTTCTTTTTACTTTGGAAAAAAAACCCTAGCAGCCAAACCAAAAACCCAAGAGCCATCTTCAAAATACTAGACTGTGTTATCATATATTTCTTAATTATCCTCACTAAGAATGTTACAAAAATTAAGAATGTTGACCATTTATTGAGCTACTTAAGTATGTTTTGCATTTCTCTTATCTTTCAAACCATAACTTAGATGCATACCATCCTAAGTGTACCTCTGCAGCTGTGAGATGGATCTTAAAACAAGGAGGTCTTGTGTAACCTAAGCAGGGTTTGCATATTTTACTGTTTGTAGAAACACTTATTCAATATTGGGAATTTCAAGAAATACAAAATCTTACAATGAATAAAAGGCTGAGCCTGGCAGGAGCAGCCACACACAGCCTCTTGGGAGTCCTGTGCTGCGTCTGAGGCACAGATGTGTGTCAGGGAATATAAAAGTCAAATTGAACATAATACATCATATAGGAATAGACTGATAGATATAGATATAGATTATATCGATATAGATAGATACAGATATAGATAGATATATATTGAACTTTTAAAGAGCTCTTGTCTTCCATGGAAAACTCTTCTGTGTTTATGAATCAGGAGAGGCTGAAAAACACTGAATTAGCAAATAGACAGCTGTTGGTATTATCTGAATTGTGGTGTTTTCACTTCATCCTGGTTGGAGAGAAGTTTGAAAGGATGTCTCTTATTCTTCCTTGCTTTAACACTGCATTAACTTTTGGATAGAAATAAATCAAGTGCTAATGCTGCTTTTGTGGAAATACAGTATCCATGATTACTGGTAGTTAAGGAAATAATTCACTCTGTTCAGAAACTCTTGACTCTGCCTTCATTTACTGCTGGTTGTCAAAGATGAGAGATACTGTGTAAAATACCTGCATAATAAAGTAATCTGTAAAACTAGTGGTTATATTCAGAAGACACATTCAGAATGCTCTATGTTCAGAACATTAGGTAGCATATTGTAGCTCCATGGCTCTGGGTATGTGCTAAATTTACTCACCAATATTCAGTGTTTTAAAAGCTTAATTAGGCTGGAAAACAGAGCTAATTTTTGAACTGCCTTCTGGTACCCTTGCAGAAATGTTTCAAAAGTGAAATAAAGCTTTTGAAGCCTGCCTCTACTGAGCCCCTCAAGGTGGTGTTTCTTGATAGCTCCTGCCAGACTTCTGCACAGCCAGATCATCTGCTGGATTAAAGTTGGTCTGTAATTAGGCACAGTTAAGTGCCTGGTCTCTGCTACATGATGGCAGCCATCCAGTAGTGAGTTTAACCTTTACAAAGCTCCCTGAAACTTACTTTTTTAAAATTCAGGTGTAAAAAACAAATGCCCATTTCCAATTACACAAGTGCCACTACCTTAGACTTCCTACTGTGTACTGGCAGTTCTTCTTCAGTGCCTTTCAGTGTGTTAAAGCTGTATCTCTCTGAGATGGTGTCATCCATCCATTCAGACCTCCATTAGAGCTCCCATGGGCAAAGAGTATTGACAAAATGTATAGTAAAATCTTAATGGGATGTCTTCTGTGCAATCCATGTCCCTTGCCCAGAGGAAAGCCATCTCACTTCCCTTTCTTGGATATGACCTGACCCTAGGTATTATGACACTATAAGTCTTCAGCCATTGATGCTTCTCTCTGCAGTATTTGTTTATAATTTTGCATGGGGATCTTTTCACCCTCCTTGGTCAGTTATTAGACTGGGAAGTACTGATGGAAGAAGCTTCATAAAAATATTAATTGGAAAAGAAGGAAGAGGAAGTTTGCTTCAGTCTACAGAACAGCCTCATTTGACTGGCTTGTAAGACTAACTTTTATTAAAAATGAAATTTCAAAAAATACTTTGAAATATTTGTGAACAAGAGTATATGAAACATTCAGTGAATGCTCTTGAAATCCATCATGCAGTGGTCTTTAGGCCTGCATCGTTTGGG
The DNA here is from genome assembly GCA_013400515.1 of Erpornis zantholeuca. Taxonomy (NCBI): domain Eukaryota; kingdom Metazoa; phylum Chordata; class Aves; order Passeriformes; family Timaliidae; genus Erpornis; species Erpornis zantholeuca. The sequence continues at coordinate 27,981 of VZTN01010917.1, read as the reverse complement.
CTTCCTGCCTGCAAGTGGTGTGTGCCTGGACCTAGGTTTAGTGCAGAGAGCTCTCCCTGTTCCTGGATATAACCACAACTGTGTGAAATGTAGGTTGAATTTGTCCCATAACAACAACATAATAATGAGAGAAATACCTAGTTTTATAACTTTTAATACTTCTTCAATGGTGTAGTCTATCATAATGGCAACTAATCAATCTCTTTATACCAACTAGGATTCAAAGAACTGTTTAGGTTGGAAATGACCTTTAAGAACATCAAATCCAACCATTAAATAACATGGCCAAATTCACCACTTATCCAAGTCCCTAAGTGCCACATCTAAACATCTTTTAAATACCTCCATGAATAGGCACTCAACCACTTTCCTGAGGAGTCTCTTCAAATTCCTGGCCACCCTTTCAGTGAATATTTTTTTTCTAATATCTAAGCTATACCTCCCCTGTCACAACTTGAGGCCTTTTCCTCTTTTTCTATTGCTTTTTAATTGGAAAAAAGACTGATCCCCCACCTGGCTGCAACCTCCATTCAGGCTCTTGTACAGAGTGAGAAGATCTCCAGTTATCATTTAGGCTATAAGACTACCTATATATGTAGATCTCTCTTATACTGATGTACTTATTTTTATACTTTTGTGGTATTAATTCAGTGCTATTGGAGTATAGCAGTATAGTATATATCAGGTGTTTGTGTGGCCAGACCCAAATGGCAAATGTCCAGTATGGCCTGGCCTCCCTCACATCTGATTAGGGCAGAGACTTTTGCTAAGAAGCCTCCACAAGCCATGAAATCTGGGGGGTGTAAAAAAGCATAGGCAAGGAGCTGGATTTACAAGACAGTCTAGCAGATGACTTGAAAAACTGGCAGTGATGCCTGCTGAAAACAGCTGTCAAAACCTAAAGAATATGCTGATTTGGTGTAGCAGCTTTTCTCTTTTAATTCCTTTTGTGTATTTCAGACTTTCCTGTGCCGATGTGAATAATTGTATTATATACTGCACTGTGCTATTGTAACTATGAGTAAAAGGTGATAAATATGTGAGAAAGGGAAGAGGAGTGGTGAGATGCATTACATAGTAAATCACTTTCAGGTCTTGCAGATACCAAATACATGTAAAATGGAAATGTTTCCTTAGGTTTCACTACTTGCCAGTTAAAGTTCTGCCATATTCTCCATAACGGGAGGTAAGAAAAGCCATGCTGGATCATTTCCTGGAACACAACTTATGAAAATCTTCTAAATGGAAACCTTCATTCCACAAATTATCCTTTGCTTATTACATCTTAGTAATAAAAGAAGAACATGTTCACAAGTTAATTAGGTAATTCTTATTATTGAAATGCTGCTTTCAATCAAAAAATGACCTTTCTCTCACATTCATTGGGAAGCCAGGTTTGAGACACATTAAACTAAAGCTTTTGTGCTGGGGCTGTATAGCTGCTGTCCACAGAGATGATCTTCAGTTTGTTTGCTCTCTACAACCCTTATTATGGGCAGCTGGCTGCTTGATAAGCTTTTGGGAGAGGAGGGGGATCTCTCATATTTTGGCTCTGTCTTCCTGGTCTTTCAGTGTCTGCTGCATGTTATTAAGTCAGCTTTACAAAGCTTTTGCTCTGCTTAAATTCTGTGCATAAATAAGGGTGAATAAGAAGGGGTTTTAGGTAAAAGATTGTCTGCTGAAGATTATGCAGCAGTCTTATTACATGGAGTGCTGCATCAGTGTTATCTTTAGATGTTGAATAAGATGATTTTGTTTTAATTAAGTTATTTTAGAGAATGTAAACTTGCTATTTTCAAATTTCATTCTTATCTCCATTATACTTCTAATGCTAGTTTTCTAGAAATGGCATTTTTATATTAAATGAACTTCTGTCTCCTTTCGGAATCCTTCTCATCCTGCTAAAAAACATGGGAAGTTGGTTGATAAGGGGAGTTGGGGATTAGGGAAGTTGGTACAAACAAGGTTCTAACTATGTTGACATTTTAAAGACAGGAAAGAAATCAGAGGAATACAGTGCTATTTGAGAAATGCTTTCACCTGCTGTCTTTTAAGTTTCTTCTTTTCTGCTCAGAGATTTTTTTTTTCAGAGCAGAATTTTTATGTTTGCCTAACATTGCTTTATATGGTTTTTATTGTTAATGATCATGGTAGGGAGTTATCTTAGAATATTGACTTTTGCTATAAAACATTTAATATTTCATATTTTCCTGCAGCATTTGAAAGTACTTAAGCATCTGTTTTTTCTGTAGATCAGTTTCTCCTTTTTGTGTGAAAGTGAAAATAGAAATCTTTCTGAAGATTTTAGCTGTGTATTTTTTCAAGCTGTAGTTTTTCAATAATCAGTCATTGCATGCCAGAGCTGTGGTATGTGAATTGTGCTCCTCTACGTATTGCTAAGCAAAGCTTTCGCTATATTTTATTCCATAGTATGTAATTTACAGCTGTGCTATACAGGACAGAGGTGCCTCATTGTTTTACACTGAGAGTAGTGTCTATCTTAAAGCATTCCCAACACAGGCATCCACATGTGGGCCAGATGTATAGATCCCCCCTTTGTAGTCATGCAGAGGAAAAAAACCTTTCTAGGATGTGGTCAAGATCATCCTAAGGCTGGTGCCAAAAATACAACAGAAGTGTTCGTTTCTTTCTACTGACAATAAAAGTCATCTGGAAGTTGTCATTCTCTAGACATTTAAAGTTAAAGTGACATTTCTATCAACCATCCTCTCAGCTGTGGAAAGTGCAGAGATACAGAGTTGAGAGCATTGTTTACTCATGGTCCATAATGCCTCCCTGTGTTCAAGTTAATTGCTGTGTGGTTTTTAAGCTCTTTTGAAAGAAAACATTGTGGGTTTGGGACAAGAGGGATTGGCTTTTAGATGGGTGATAATTTTTAAACAGTAGCTATGCCTTATGGCTTGATACCTTGGGATGTTAGAAATAGCACAGTGAAAAGAGAGAAAGGGATTTGTGGGCAGAGGGCAGGTGAAGATAGTCAGAAGTACCAACTGAAAGCTATTTATCAAGTGCTTTTACTGCACAAGGAATTCAATTTATTCTGTGGGTAGTTACCACATAACATTTTTTTGCTGTGATTCATCATAAGCAGTTCATAATTTTCCACATAGCTTCTCATGAGGCTTTCTAGAGGATCTTAATGGTGTCATGCTTTACCTAAGGTTTTGTGTATGCCCTGATTGCTTGATGACCTGACATAAGAATGGAACCTCTCTGTTACTGTCAGACTACAAGCTCCTTGGAATTATAAAACACAAGCTTTTCTTGTTTAATGTGATGAAGTATCAAATGAAATAAACTGGGATTTGGGTTGGGTTGGTTTTTTTTTTTGTTTGGCTTGGGGTTTTTTTGGTGTGTTTTATTGTAAAAGAAAGCCTGTTGTTTGTAGATAAAAATCTCCTAGAAGACAGAGAAAAACCTTTTTAACAAATAAATCATTCTGTTGTGTATAGATTGGACAAACAGGCCAGATACCTCCACAGTTGTGTTATAAAATCATTCAAGGGGCAAGTGGAGCACCATATATGAGCTATCTATACTTTTCTACTACATAAAATTATCCATTCATATATCATATGAGGATAAACTGGAATTCAGGCTGTATGTCTCTATGTGTTTACATAAGGAAGTTGTTCTCAATGCAGTATAATTAGCCACAGTATCCCAAAATTAGAGAAGAACTTTTTGTCTGAGAGGATGAAGTACTCTATGTTTGACTTTATTTTTTAAGGAAACTTTACCATATTGGTTCTCACATAAAACATTGAATTTATGTGATGTTATTATTTCAGATGCTACCATCCCAAAGACTAAATTTAGGCAGGTTTTGACAGAAACATGACTAAAGTTCAAAGCATTTCTTTCTTTCAAGCATGTTTTAATTCTAAAAACAATGTTGGGTGATGTCTGCAGTAAAATCTATTGGGCTTTTTAGTTATGTCTTAAAAAAAGAAAAACAGCAAAGAAAGTTTTCATCAAAGTAATTCCAGTGTACAAACAGGAGCTGTTACTGTTTCTATGCAGTGTTGTGTCATAAACTACTTGGTAGCTACAGGGACCAGTACTTATTAATGGTGTTTGTCACCTCCTAGGGCACCATCTGTAAATTCTGGGCTGGCTTTCAACTTGAACATCACAATACAGGTATAGAAGCTGTATGTAGTGCCAGTGAATTGTGTGAATTAAGAGCAGTCTGATACTGGTATATTTTAACTCTTAGGGGAAAAAAATGCAGCACTCAGACGATAATTGTTTTCTTCCTTAAAAATTAAAGACCAAAGGAAAATAAGAGTAGACAAATACCTCAATTTGCTCTTAATTTATTCAGATGTGTGATTCTGTAACTGGGTAGGATAATTTGGTTATTTAGGTGGATTTCTGACTTAATGCAAATAAAAATTCAATGAGGCAGAAAATGAGAATTCCACACTTAATAGAAGAAGTTCTTTTTACTCACAGTTAACTGATTGGAACAAGTGGAAATTAAAAGCAAGCCTGGAATTTAGTGACCCACTGATAAGATGCCTCAATTCAAGTGGCACAAAGGTAGAAGAAAAATTCATCAAGTTCAGGAAATAATATGCAAGGGTGCTGCTAC
>VZTN01010917.1:0-18773 GCA_013400515.1 Erpornis zantholeuca | reverse complement strand
AGTTATACATACTCTTTTTAGTTCTCCCGTGCTATTATGTGAAAACATCTCTTCTTGCTTTGAAAGCCTCTCTTTTGGCTGCTGAATACTAAGAGCTATATGCAGGTTAAAACTGGAGAAGGCATAGCATGGAAACTAGCACATCTAGTAGATTCTGATGGTCTGACTGAATCTTTGATCAGGGCTATCAAGGGATGCATCCTACAGGATTTAATTCAGTTCACTGTGTTCAAAGAAACTTTATGCCGACGTGTACAAAAATGTCCTGAACTAATGTTCATTAAATCACCTTCAATAGTAAGATACTGGTAATTTGCTGCAAGTATTACACTAAAGCACCTATAAAAGCCCTGCTTAAAAACATCTGTTCAGTGAAGTCCCTGTTTTGAAGTGATGTGGAAGTGTTTCCAACTTCTTTGAAACCCCTTTATATCCATAGAACCAACAGAAAAGAATAAAATATGAGGAAAGATAGAGGGTTACATTAAAAATCCATTAGGGAAAGAAAATATCAAAATACATTTGAATTGATAATAAAATTATTATTTCCTTGCATTACGGAATTGTTTAGATCTTTGGCTTGTGACATCTTTGAGAAGTGTTATTACCATTACATCATTCCTAGTCCTGAGTTTTTAGTTTCCTCCTGTACAATGTGAGCTATGGGAAGCGCAGACTAAGCTGCAGCAGTCTATTATATGACAACTACTGATCCTGTGAAAGGGCTGTGTCATGCTGCATTGTGTCTGTGCATTATTTCTCAAAGAGAATCTCCATTCAGAATAATTAATCATAATTAGCAGCAAAGAGGGAACAAGGTCGAAATAATAACTGGGGTTTTTTTCATACACATTAATCTCACGTATTTATTGTGCAGTCAGGAAAAAAAAGTCATATTTTAGAATGTGTGCTTTTGTAGCTTGGATCCAGCAGTAAAAGATACTGAAATGCAATTGTTACAGCTGATTTCATGCAGGGTTTTTTTTCACCTGAAGGAAAAAGTCTCAATTTAGGCACTCAAGAAGTATTTTTTTTGTCATCCCTTAGAAATTCTAACTACCATGTATTCATCCTATTCAGGCCTGTAGGTTGTTGGAATCTTTTTTATTCCTTATGAGTCTCTTCCCATCAGTGCTTATGAGATGTATCAGCACCACAGAGTGAACTACAGAAATAAAAACAGAATTTGAGGCCAGCACATGTTTGCTAAAAGCACTGAAAGAGACATCCTTAACAATATGAAAGAAAATAAGAGGGAAGACCATAAGAGGACTTTTTGTATATCCTCCAAACATCCACTGTTGCTACAAAGCTGCACAAATGGAAATAATACCCCCAGGCTTGACCCCAATAACTGATAAAAAGTAGGAGGAAGAAAAAAATCTGATCTGATGATCTGAGGACTGAGGAACTGGAGAAAAGGTTATGACTGATTTGACCCTGAATACATTAGGAAATCAAGCTGAATGCAAGACCATTAAAACATGATTCTGTATGCTAGTTATCCATGTAGATAGGAACCAACTAACTGAGGGCACGTTTGAAAGAACTAGATAATTTGTATTTAATGGGTCAACGCACTCTGAAAAATGTTAAATAAACTTAGTACTTGTTTAGTTGCCATGCTTCTGCTTCAAGGACAAGAGGTTTGGCAAAAGTAAATAAACCAATAAAATTCTGTCTACTTTTGAACAGTTAAAGAAAACAGTTCTTAATCTTTGCCCTTCTCCTCTTTACATTTGCACTTTTTTTTTTTTTTGTAAACAGAGACATCACTCCTGAAATAAAAGATTTATCCCTGACCATACAAAACAATGTTTTGTGCATCACTTACATGCTGTACACCACATGCTGTAACTACAACCTTTGATAACTTGGAAGCATAGGTTTTTGAATGCAAATATATCGATGTGCTGGCTACTAAAACTCAGGAGGCAGTACTGCTGGGACATACCACAAAGAATTGAATCAAACCAAGGAACACAATGAATTGCTTCTTAAGTAACTGCAAATCATATAAGGAAAGGGAATTATTGTTGACATCTCTCAATTTGCAACAGGTTTGTTAGAAATTGCATGCAAACAACATTTTCTACAATTTGTAGAAATGTTAACCTCTATAATTTTTTAACCTAGTCAAGTTCTGTAAAATACCCTCTAGAAGCAACAGTGTTTCAGAGAGGAAAAAGCTATAAATTCTGGGGGGAAAAAATCATATAAGACCCTGAGTGACATATACTTGGGGATAACATTTCAATGTCAATGAAACAACAATTTAAGCTCTAAGTTAGAGGTTCTGAAGGAAATCTAAGAACAGTGGACCTAAACAGTGCATTTCAGTGGACTTGAGTGCCACACAAAAGGTTTGGCCAAGAGACTTTTCATGAGAAATATTGATCTTTAAAGCTGATAGAGGTGACAAGTGGCTCCCAATTCCCCCCTCTCCTTTCTAGTATCCCTTTCAACTAAATTATTTTAATAATTATATTTTTATTTTGTTTTCCCATCATGGAAGGTCTGACACGAGATTTCTGAAATACATCCCTTTTCTATTCCCATTATGTAAATATCAAAGTGAAACAATACAACAGTACTGCAATATTTTTGTTTATTTTATATACATTATGAGTATATATCATTAAAAATCAAAACAAAATAAAAATAAAGGAAGAGTTTATCCAGTTCCTTTTCTCTGAAGGAATACAGATAGCTAAAAACTGAACTGTACTCTGATCAAACTGAGTGGGGCTGGTGGAAGTCATGTACTCTCCACCTTTACATATTTTTCCCTCCTTCTATATTCGTTTGACTTAGTTACTGGAGAGCATAAAAAACACCAAGGACATGATTTGAGATGGGAAAATGTGGACATGAGCATAGCAATAACTAATTATGAGTGCTGTTGACTGGAAAACAGATGTGAACTGAAATGCTGTCATTTGAAGTGCTCGTGACCTCTTCGTAAATTAATTTGGGGATTTTTTCATTCCTATAGAATTGTTTATTGCTGCTGTCCTCTGTCCCAAAATGCTGCATCATTCTAGAATGCTCTAGGGATAGTTCCCCAGCACCTAAACATTGTGTTTTAATGAGCAGATACCTAAAGCATGCTATTACTTTTTTCATGATAATCCCTTGCACAATAATGTTGCTGAGATGGTTTCTGGAAGATTATTAAAACAAATTGCTCAAAAGCAACAAATCTGAGCCACCAGGGCAAGGCAGACTAAGAGAATTTAGATGAAAAGCATGAAGTCAGCTTTAAGTTGCTTTATTTCACTTCAGCAGCCAATATGTCCTTGACTAGATCGGGTCTAACCATCTAGTACAAATTCTTATACTTGCTGCTTCAGTGGGTTTTGTTGAAGATACTGGCTTCTTCTATATGAGTCAGCAGTGTTTATCAATTTTTCTATCGTGCCTCAGGAATATTGCCACTTACACTTTAATATGCCTTGGCTTGTCATTTCAAATCTTGGAGGCTTTTTTGCAATTTCAGCTCTTATGTTGTTATAATTTATAGGGCTCCATGATAATTAAAAAAACTATGACTGTCAGGTCTTAGATGAACAGTTTAGGAAGATGTGGCTTTTTGTTCTTGCAATGAACTGATTTATTAGGCAGGTTTTACTTAAAGGTGTAACACTGAGAACATTCTAAATGCAAGTGAGAAGTTCATATTTGAATCACAGTGGGCATCTCAATTGAAAATGCTCCTGTAGATTCCATCCTCTAAAGATTTAATTCTTGTTGCCGAGAAGCCCTACAAAATTTCTTTTATATTCATATATTCAAATAACAGCTTTTATAAGGCTATTTATATGGGAAATTGTACCTTTTGATATAAACTGATACCCTAATCTGTATCACCCATCAAAACAGCCACCAAAGGAGTTCAGTTGCCCAGTGTGTGCGCAGCCCTGAAATCATAACTCCTTGTTACAACCTTTGGTGTAGAATTTTGCAGATTCATGCTGAATGAACACTAAATCCCCAAAGACTGCTGATGATTCACTATGCTACTGAATAGTAGCTTTCAACATGTTTGAGCCTTGATTATGAAGAGTTGTGGAGATACAATAAGGTTTTAGGGGGTGTTTTTGTTTTTCTCTTACCCAGCATTTTACCAGCCCCATTTTTTTGTTTCTCTATTTTCTTGTCCGCAGCCCTCATGATTTGTACATATGCAGGTTACTTGGAACACTTTTTCTATCCCTCCTGCCACCAAGCTACTTGGTACCATTTCCAAGGGGATGCTTCACATGCATGGATGGTAGCTGGTGGGTTAAAATCTTTGTCAGCTGTAAAAGGATATTTTAAGCAGGAGGTTTACTGTGAGGTATTTACCACTATAGGGTGGACTCAAAACATCTGCTTTAGGAAAATAGTATTTGCAAAATACATTGCTACTATACTGACAGAGAATTCATACACTTCCACTGTGGGGTATTGCAATCTATAGGCATAAACTGACAGAATAAGGAAAAGCAGAAGGACTTCCAAGGATTTAATTTATAGTATATGATAGAGTTATAAAATTGTAATCTTGTTTTATGTGTTTAGTTTTCTCTAAATTGAAGTTTATGGGGTAAAGAATATAATCAATCCTTATATATCACTTTCCTTTATTCCAAATTTATGACTTCAAAAATCTTCAGTGAAAAGCTGTTTGTCTCAGCTCTGTGCATTTTGACATACAGGACTCATGTGGCTTCATTTATTTCATCTGCAATGCTTGTGAAAGAAGCACCAATTGCAGCTGTGGATATTCAGAAACATAGTGCAGTTGATGCCTTAAATGGCTACCTAGAAACAGAGACTAGACAGGAATAAAGGAAAAAAGGAGGTATTTATTTGAAAGGCCTTCAGGTGCACACTCTGGGCTCCAGAGGGTCCTGCCTCAGTGGATCCCAAAATGGATGACAGGTCATGAGTTCTTCACACTTTTATATCAGCATAAATTCACCAACCAGAACCCAACCAATGATGGAATTTCCCCAAGCTTGCCCCCCTCTCCCAAAGATGATGGTTTACAGTTCTTGTTCTGGGTGTCCTTGGAGAGCAAGCTGGAGAGATTTTGTTATGTCTATCTTAGCATAGAGAACAGCACTTAACAAGCTACAGGAAACTTCAGAGTGACACTAGCAGTACAGGATTTGAAAAATATAAGAGTTAAAACCTAAGGCATCACAGTGATGTAAGAGCAGGACATCGTCTATACTCTATGGTCATCCTTTTTCAGTATTTTTACTCTTTCCTGAAAAAAGTAAACATTTAAGTAAAATTGGTAGAAATTTAGGATAAATCTTTTCAAAAAAAATTGAATAGAGGAAATTAAATAATATTTTGTGAGTTTGTCTAAACACAAGAGTGTGCACACACTTATTAAATAGCAAGTTTCAATATCTATAATGCTTTTTATAGTTACAGATGATTATTCCAGTAGAGCTATGTGTCAATAAAACTTCAGAGTTGTGCTGGTTTTCTTCTGCGGACATCTGCCCTTTGCCATTCCATTTGCTGGAGCAAATTAATACTACAGGAGGTAGACAAAAGAAGGGAGCTGCAATACCTCTAAGGGTTGCTGCAATTTATTATTTCTTTTGGATGCTTTACATTTATTGTTCTGAGTGTAGAGCTGAGGGAATTAATGAGCTGTAGGTCTGCAGTTTAATTAATGAGCATGAGGTCTGTAGTTTTATATTGGGAAGGTAGCAGGGGTGACAAGCTTGAGCTGTAGGAAAAAGAAATTTGTGATAGCTTCTTAGAGTTTGTGTAGAGTTTGGGGATCTTTGTTTTTTCACAGTGCTCAGCAACTTGATAATCTTAAGTTTTCTTAGGGTCAAAATAAGCTCTTCTTCCTTTTTCATGATCTTCATTACAGGCCCATCTCAAAGCCAGTAATTGATCTTTGTGATATGTACACAAATCTCAATATAGTGCCCTCCTTACATACACCTTAAGCATTGGTTCCATGACCTTGTCTGTTCCCTCTGGGCAGCGCTGTTCTGTCTGGGCTCACACAGCTGAGCACGCTGTGGGGTCATTGCTGCCATGGCTATCAGCCATTTCACAGATAACACCAGAGCCTGATGCGATGCTGGGAAATACCTCCTTGCTCTGCAAACAACATCCTACTGACCCAATCTTGCAGCTCTTTCCTGATCCTAAATACTCTTATGTGTTTTTTCTCCTAGAAGTTTAACTTTACCAATTATCTAACTATTTACATTCTTGACTTTTCCATGATCATGTATATGCAAGGAATACTAAGTATATGGAAGAATCACTTGTGTTCCTTCCTTACTAAGGCTCTGTGTTTTGTTCCTCCTTCCAAACCCAATATATCCTGAAAATATCTCATATTTCTGAGATGAAGGCTTCTCATCCACCTCCTTGTCTGTTTGTGCAAAACCGTTTTCATTTCTAGATGCCTTGCTGACCACAGGGTAGCTCTGCTTGCCCTTAGAAGACTACCCTGACTGAATTTTTAATCAGGACAGTGCTGTGGTTTAATACCAGCTGGCATCTCAGCCACTTGCTCACTCCCCGCAGCAGGTTGGGGGAGAGAATGCAAAGAAAACTCATGGGTTGAGATAAGGACAGTTTAATTGTTAAAGAAAAAGCTGTGTACACAAACAAAGCAAAACAAGGAATTTATTCACTCTTCCCATGAGCAGTCAGGTGTTCAGCCCTCCCCAGGAAAGCAGGGCTCCATCACATGTAATGGCGACTTGGGAAGACAAATGTCATAACTCCAATCGTCTTCCACTTCCTGCTTCTTCCCCCAGTTTTCTACAGTGAGCATGGTGGTGTATGGTATAGGATATGCCTTGGTTCAAGTGGGGTCAGCTTCTCTGGCTGTGTTCCCTCCCAGATTTTTGTACACTCCCACTTCCTCACTGGTGGGGTGGGCTAAAAGGCAGAGGCAGCCTCTATGCTTAACAATAGCAGAAATTTGTCTTCGGCACAGATCCAAAACATAGCCCTGTACTAGCCATTATGAAGAAAATTAACTCTACCCCAGTGAAAACCAGGGCAGATATTTAAATAAACTTTATGACCTGTACCACATGAGCAGTAAGGGGATGTGTCCTTTAACAGCAATGGATGAAATTAGGACGGCCAAAATTTTAGGTAATGGTCTGCAACAGCAGAGAACATCTCTCTGGGCTCCCCTGCCAAGCAAACATCTGCCTTGGCTCTCGGGTAGTTTACAGCTGTTAGTCACTTCCAGCTGCCCTGTGCAGATCAAACACCTTGAACTCAGTGCTTGTCTCTGTCCTGCTCTAGTGAGCCTGGAGTGACTGGTGAGCTAGTGAGTGACTCTGCCTTCAGTGTGATGGCCTTGACATATGGTAATGTTCTACCACACATAAACCCAGTGTTTTGTGATATTGCTTGTCTACTGTGTTTCATTGTGACTTACCCAGAGAGGTTCACTCTGCCCATTTTAATGGCCTAAGTGTGTCTAAGTGTCTCCCGACCTTCTCTTCATGACTTTCTGTGCATCTATCACAATGAGGCACAAATGAACTGTGACTGTCAGTAGCAACATTTTTTCAGGAGCTGTGTATAGCCCAGCTGATCACTAATCAGCCCCACAGCCTGTTTGACTCCTGTAGATGAGTGCAGAACCGCAGCAGTCAGCTGTAGCTATGAATTTTGATCAGAGTAAACACTGAGGGCTCATTTGTTATGGAAATAGGTGGGAGCGTGGCAACAGGCAATGATGGAGGGAAGCAGGGCTATGTGCTGTTAAAAAATGAGACAGTCAAATAATGTTACACTTCACAAATTTTCAGACACAAAATATAGTGTGAGGGTTTACAAGGCTGGTATATCTCACATTGTCTGGTGCACTTGGAATGTTAATTCTGGGTAACCGTGTCTGTGCCTGCACTGTTCAGATAAATCTTTTAGGCAATAAAAAAATTAGAGAAAATTGAAAAGGCTTTCAATTAAAGGCATTTACAAACTGTTTATAGGTGCACTCAGTCTACAGATGTTAGTGTATGTCAAAATAACATCTGTGTTAAAATTGGCTGCTTCATCAAATGGAAATTATATCTGATGTCCAGTTAGATGTTGATTTTGCTTGCCTGTAACATATTCTATGATTTCTCTTCCAACTCTTGGTGACATCATCTTGGGCTTGTACAAATTCCAAACTTCTATCTAGCATATTGACATGGTCTATCAAAAGCAAGGGTTCTCTCTTCTCCACCATTCTCTCATGTTCATTTTATTAGTTTGCTCACATGTTTATGGTTAAGATATGCTAAAAGGATGCACACATGGGGACAGATGGGACTGCATTTGAAACTAGAATGATAGTCATGTTCCGGGGGGATATTTTGTATGCCTTTATTTTCTCATCGTGAAGCAGCTCTCAGTTTTACGCAAAAGACTTCTTCTGACAATTAGCTTTAAGGAATGTTAAGATAATTTGAAAATATACAGGTTTGTTCATTATTTACACTGTGCATTATTTCTTAAGGCCCCAGTGAGATAACACATTACTACATTTTAGCAGTAATTTCATCTCTGCTTCTAAAGGGTTACAAAGTCTGTTTAAAAGACCATTGGAAGGTCAAAGGCTCAGCCATTACACTGCAGTTGCCCAGGCTGCTTACAGCCAACTCCTTTTTTGTAAGAATTATGGCATGCCATTCCCTATGTTTGCTACTCCCCAAAAGCCACTGCCTCATCTAGTACTAATGATCTTGGTGAGTGCCCTATGGAGAACTAATGATATTGGCTGCAAATCATCTTCTTTGTCTGGTCTTGTTTGACTCCACTTAAATAACTTCAGTGCCTCTAACTGCACAACTACCTTGGGTACATGTGTGTGTATATCCTCTTGGAAGGGCTGAGAGTTCATCAGAGTTCCTGCACCACTCAGATTCTTCTCGGACTGAGCANATTTGGGCCAACACAGAATTTTGCAAAGATAAAAGTGTGAGTGCCCACTGAGCGGGTGCTGCTCAGAGATAAAACTTTCAGCACCAACATTGCACAATCCATACTTTTATGGATTATATCTATGTATGCAAGTTTTATCTGCTTGGTATTTACTTTTGGGTTAATATATGCATTAATAGGTCATTTAGGTGCCAAGATGCGATATGCAGTACTGAAGGCCTGTTAGTGAGAAGGAAAAATTTTGATTATAATGAAGATAAACATAGAAACAGAAGATTCATCAAAGGAGGACATGGTTTGGCAGAGATTTTATGATTACCACTGACTGGTACTGCATTTCTGTAGCATGGTTCCATGCTACAGAATCGGGAATTAAGCATTTTGTGTAGTGACATATAGTGAATCCCATATTGAAAGGGATTCACCCAACATTGGCATTAAATCTGTTCACACTGTTACTGAGCAAAGTGCTGAGCAGAGAAGAAAAACTAGATATTTGTTTCTTATTGGAAGTGAATTTCTGTCATATTTGTATGGAAAATTTGAAAAAATATGCCAGAACTAATATCCACAAGCCTATTTCATCAAACAACTCATACTTTATTAAGATAATAGACACATCCTGCCCCCAACTTTAAAAAGTGTTTTTTTCCAAATATTATGTGACAAGCCTTGGTCTGGAAAACATGTTCTCATGGTTTATACAGTGTATGTTCTAGAAGAAGTTAATTCTCAATCACTGGACCTCTGTCAATTTTTTCAGTGCCACAGTCAATATAGCTCTCAAAATATGATGAAATTTTATTTTATGCAGCATTTCTTTATAGATTTTCTTTTTTGGCTTTCACTTAATTTAAGGTATTTTTTGGAGAACACAGTGCCCTTGCCAGTGAGATGATATATGTGATAACTACTTTATTTTAAATCTCTCTAACTTAACAAGACCTCAGAGGCTGAGCTGACATTATCTGGCTGATTACATTTCCTGCTGGTGGATTACTGTCAGGAATCAGTGAATAAATTCTTGGTGGGACTGATAGAATCTCCCTATCAGTTTTGCTGTAATTAATGTAGAATTTACAGAAAAAAATCCAGACTCTCCAGTAACTCATGACAAGGCCTTGTTATCAATAATTCTTATCTTGGGAAGAAGCCCAGTTAATTTCTTCAGTAGTCCGTAAATTACTGCTGAAGTTACAAATCTCCTATAAAATCAATGCAAATAATTGTAAATTAATAGAAGGAGCATGCGAAGGAGCATGTAATAGTGTAGATGAGTCCTTGAAGGAGCATGCCAGTTCTGGTGTCAGGGGTGGGAACTTCCCACTGTTTTGTGTGACATCTTCAAGTGTAAACACATTTCTTTTCCTTCCCCCAACTGATTTTAGCTTGCTACCGTAGCAAGTACCATTTCCATTAGCCTCCCACCGTTAAATCGTGGAGTAACTATAATCACAAAAACATCCACCATGCAAGCAATCTAATAGAGCAGCAGCTGTGGTCATAGCTTATCTCCATCTTACAGGCATTTTTGTGAGTTCACCGCAGTTGGTGCAGAAACAAATCCCTTTAAACTGAGTCTAATGAAGGAGAATAAAAATGGTTGGTTGCAATACAGATTAAGGTCTTACAGATATTCTTGAGTGAGCTTGCTAGAAAGAAAAATTGTGTGTTGTTTCCCTTATGTGCAATGCTTAGCAGCAAGGCACTGTTCTGTGTGTCAATGCATAGACTTCCAGGCTTGATGGGGCAGAAGAGGAATAGTTTGACTTCAGGATACTTCAGATTTTATGTAAAATAAAATATATGTAGATTTATTTACAGGTTTAGCGTTATTACAGGTAGCAGGACAGAAACAATCTTAAGACATGAAGAACTTTCCTGCTTGTTGCTTGCACTATTTTGGTTCTGAGCTGTAACAGGCTCTGTTTTCATATGGGAAATAGCCATAATTTTCTGTAATTTAGCTTTCTTTGGAGCTAGAATTAAATAAAGATAGGCTTAACTGCATAGCATACTCAGGGTTTTTTTCTACAATGCCAATTTTGCAAAGAAGACTCGAAGCTGACTCTGAGGCAAGGTTAACTTCTACACACAAGTTTTTCTGATCTGGGATTTCAAGGTGTCTTTATCTTCCTCTGAGGCTGAAGTCTGGAAACTTGGCAGGAAGCCATTCATGCCAAGGGCTTATCTTGCAGCACAGCTTCTCTCTTCTGGATACAGCTATGACTGTTCATATTAGTGAATCTTACATCAGCACCTTTACTACCTATGCACTTGTGGGTTTGGCTTGTGGGATTTTTTAAAATAATAAAATTGTGAATAGGATGGTGAGACATGGTATCATAAAAAGGAATCTGTATGTTAAATACATGTAGTAACAGCACATTTACAATGTCATATTTTGGAGGGAGGACAGAGTCTTAATAAGCTTTGCAATTAACTACTAGAACTAAAGTGTGTAGAAAGTAGGTGGCTTTTTTTTTCTGCTTTTGTTAATTTTCTTATTTTAATTAAAAGTGAAATGTGCAATTTTTCTAATGCACGTTAGGTCATGTAGCAGCAGGGTGATGTGGAAGGAGGAAGCACAACTCGCTGTGCAGACCTGTCTGGGAGGAACAACTGCAGCAGAATTGTGAGATAATTTCTAACTGTATCAGATGCCACCCAATCATTCTGGCAGCCACCCAAGTTAAACATTTTGATAACTCTTTCTAGGATTGCTACTTACAGTTTAGTAACTCTTAATGCTTATATATATTTGTTGCCAGCTGACTGTTGTGGGTTTCCAACCATCCGGTAGCAGTAAGATAGCGATAGAAATAACAGATACCTTAGAAAAATTATCTGACCTGTGCTCTATGTCCCCAATCCTAGTTTGTCAAATGTATCATGAATGCCATTTTTCTGTCCAATTTGAGCATTTTTTTAGGGCCTTAGCATTTGAGTCCTTTCCTGCGGGGTGTCTCTTTGGATGAAAGGGTGCAGAAAAGCAATGTCTCAGCTATGAGTATTATGAAAACATTAAGCAAAAGACTGAAGGGAAATGTATTTCTTACAAGGTCTTAGTTTACTTACCAATGATACAAATTTTAGAAAAAATGAGAGTTAATAAAGAGTTTTACAGAGATTGACAAAGGAGTATTTTTGGTGTTGTGTCATCCCCATTCATTTTTCGTTAATCCCTAACCCATTTTCCCCTCTCTCCCTTGGGAGAGAGGAGGTGGACAACAGATGAAAGGGGCTTTACAACCATAGTGCATGACACAGCCCTATGCTAATTAAATGGCATCTCTGTCTCCAAAATAACAGGAACATTTTTGCTATGCTAAAAAAAAGAAAAAACCCAAACAAACAAAAGGATGCACTTTAAATATATGTTGGAAGGGTACAACTGCACGCAAACTATTTTAAATCTTCTGACAGTTAGAGGTTTATTATATAGCCAATTTGTACTCTGTGGGAAATCCTTTGTTTCTCCTTAACAGGCTTTCAAAGTTCCTTATTTAAATGTACAAAATCATGTTTTAAATTATTCAAACACTTCCTATGATGGCAAATTTAGAAAAATTTGTGCAGTTCAAATGTGCTAGCAATTGTGAATTAGGGACTTTTTTCTTTTTCTCTCCTCCTAACCTCTCTTTTAAGTGTCCTTACACATTAACAATTTCATGTGACATGTGGCTGAAGAGAGGTGTACCCTCAAACTACCCCTTCTTTGATAATACATGCTAGTATTTAGAAAGGATTTGAATGGCTGTCCACATTTACAGTGGAGACAATATGTTCTATTTTATAAAATCCCATATTCCAGAAACTTTCAGACACTACCTCATTTCATATTTCACTGAATTAATTTCTATTATCACAGTTTTTGCTTACAAAGTTAATGAATTATGGAGGACCTCTGATCTAACACCACTCCAGTTATTCAGAACTATTTAAGCAGAAGGGATTAAATACTATGCCAATTTTATAGTTGCTGGGTTTATAATGATGCATGAATTTAGTTTTATCTTGCTTTTGCATAAGGCCAAGAAATCAATCCACCCATTCAGAAGGGGTGAAACTGCCTCAGGTGTGCTGTGACTGAGTGACCCTTTGGCCATTGCCTCAGGTAGAAGTGTTTGTCCTGACACACCCCCATGAGGGAGTGGGAGAGTGAGCTGTGGGTCTTGCTCCTTGGCCAGGGAACTGCCCAGAGCAGCTGTTCTGCCCATCCCTGCTCTACAGGATTTGTCTCCCCACCTTGCTTCTCCCTGTCACCCTAAATTGGACATCCCTTTCCTGGTATTTTGAATTTCTGTTCAGTTTGCATAAAATGCATATTGATGAAGGCGTGTGTTGATTAAATATATGCGCTGGTTGTAGTACACATGCAGACTACTATAATTTCTTTTCCCCTGCAAAAAATTTTTTTTCTTCTCCTAAATATCAGATCTCTAACATTTAGTTTCTAATAAATTATCTTAATATTATTTAATTTCCTTTTTTTTTTTCATTTTAGGTAAGTGGAAGCTTTCTCTTCATGACTTGGGGCCACATTTAATTGCTGTGGTAAGTGTTCTCCATCATAAGAATATGGGGATCAGCTGTGTATAAATTAACACCTTAAATTGGCTGCACAAGTGGCAGTGAATGGATTCCAGGAGGCTACATGTATATCCACATGCTGCTTCTCCTGCAGAAGTTACTGATGTTTTTGAACCCAGAAGATGATGTGTCTTCTGCAGATCTGCTCAATTGGCAAGCTTGCAGGTATCCTGGCTCATTTTTTCCTCATGTAGCTATGGTTTAACATTAGCTTGTTGTGTTTGGTCTTAAAATACAAAAAAGCTTGTTAGCTGAAGTCGTTCACGTATGTTTGTGTTTTGGCAACTTAACCTCCAAATTTCTTGTGTTTAGCTATAGAAATAAATATTGTTTTTCTCACCTCCTTTAATATTATTTCACACTGCTTTGTAGTTGCACAGTTTGTATTGCTACTGGCTTGGGTTTATTGTAGTATGTCTTTTTTTAAAATGTACGCTACTTTATAAACCACATACATGTGTGAAAAAGAACTTGAACACCTAAATGTGACTCATTTCAGAGAAAAAATAAGGTTTGAATTTACTTTTGTGCACTGTTCCTGATGCATCATAGCTGGGTGAAAGGGAAGGATGGAGTATTTTTTAGGAGCTAGAGCTTTAGATTATAAAGGAGAAGTTTTCTATTGAGACCATGCAAATACCACTGCAAATTCCACAGAGGTTTTATTTTTGCCTGAGCCAGGTGTATGAGGAATGAGGCAGTGGACTGCAGGAGTGACAAACTTTCTTTTACATTTCTGAAATTTCTTTTACATTTACTGTCCTGGGAATAGCAATACACGTGTCATCCCCTTGTTGAAAGGACTGAATGAATGTTGCAGCATCATCTATTCAGCTGTGGCTTTGAAATGAAACTTAAAGATTCCGCTTGAGTTTTGGTTTCTTTTGGAAGGGTTTGGGGGTTTTGTGATTTTAAATATTTATCCTGTGTGGGTTTGGCTTATACTTTGGATTAAATAATGCATTGCTTACAGCAATAGTATTTTAAGCATATCCATCATGTTTAGCCTATACCAACAGCATTATTTATATTGATGGTATTTTTGGATGCAGGCAAAGGAGGTTGTGCTAGTGCAGAATAGTTCCTCATTAAAATCTTGAGTTGTTTTTTTTCAGTAGATCATGTTTTCAGCCAAATTAAGTCAGTCTATTTGTATTGTTGCTTTATCAAAAAAATAACAATGGTGATACTTCTCTTATTAAAAAAAAAAAGGTTATTAAATGATGAAAGTGATGGAGCTGTAGTATGTCCTGATTCAGAATGATCATACAAAGGCTCAGCACAGTCCATCTACACTGGCATGGCTATTTTATGTGGAAAAAGTTCACTGTGCAATTAAGTCTGTACTTGTAAAATTCATGTTTTACGCAAGGCATTTGTGAATTAACTGGAGGATACCCAGGTGCACTTTTTTTTTATTCTGGGTTGTTTTGGGTTTTATTTCTTTTTTTTGCTTGCTTAAGGGAAATATTTATTCCGTACCGTACATGGATAAAAATTGGATATATTTTTTAAAGGCTATAGGTTATTTAGATTAATGCAGAATTAATACTGGAGTAATTAAACCCTAAAGAATAAATAGAGGCAGAGAAGTTAATAGAAAGTTAATAGCATATGTTGTATTCAAATAATTTTTTTAGGGTTCAGTGACCTGATAAAGAATGTTATCTACTTGTTACAAAAAAATTTGAATTTTTAATGGTACAGTACTTCCTTGCTTCTGATGCCCTTTCCCCTCATTTCCTTTTTTCACTCAATGCTTGTTAAAATATTTGATGAGGCTTTAAAAAAAATTAATTTGTTGTCCAAAAAACTAAATAGAAAAACTCAAATTAACTAAAAAAAAAAATATCACCCCTTACCAATACAAATAATATTTTATTCCTTGGTGATGCAGAGTAGAAAAAGGTCAATTCTAAGAAGTAGAAAATGTCCAAAGGGAAGAACATTTCATGTCAAAGTTGAATAAAAACCTCATGGGAAATGTCATTCCTTGTTGCATTGGTTGAGTGGGGGGAAGGAAACCATATGTGTGTGTAACATTATATACAAACTATCTGCTGAAGAGTTGCCAATGGCCTATGCATAAAGGAAACTGTGCTTGAAAATGCAGTTATATCAGTGTCAACACTGGTTACATATTCTTTTTCTGCTTTTAAATTATATCTTCTTGTTGTGTAGGAAACTTAAAAATTAATTCCTGGCAGATAGATGATTTTTTTCTTGAAACATACTAAAGACAGCAGATTTTCTTTTAAATGCCACATTGAAGTCTGTGCCCCATGCTGTTCCCAACCCTGTTATGGTTTTATTTTCTATTGAAGAAAAAGGACAAAAAAGATCAGAAAATAGAAAAATGCAAAGGTGAAGGTCAGTTTCTGCTCATATAGGTTTTTTTGTGCTCATGCTTTGAACCTGTGTGAGAAGGACAGAGGCACGCAAATCCAGATGTTGTTTGAAGAGCTACCTCAAAGGAGGTTGGTCAGAGGAAATGACACAGTGTGAGGGCAAACCTGTGATTGTGTTTTTTCATGACCTTGTACAGTCTGATATCCAGCAGCTTGACAGCTGTCTCCCATTTCAGGTGGTAATGGTGTACTGATATGTCTGTCTTTTCCTCTGCATTTAATTTGGGGGTGCTGATTCTTCACACCTGAATTTGTTGGCTGTGCTAGCTGCAGTTAACAATTTGTCATAGATTTGGATTTGGTTTCTTAAATACTGCTTAACCACAGTAATCTTCATTTGTATTAGGCATCACTGTACCTGAAGCTTTTTTTTAGCAGTGATAGTCTTAATTTGCATTGTATTTCAACAATCAAACAAAATATTAGAAAGTGATTTTGGGATTAATGCAAATACTCAAATCTTTTCAATTAATTTTTCAGCTCAGATTGCTTTCAAATTTCTGTGGAGAAACTTTAGTGAAACAAAATTGTGTTGTAGAAACTGGGAAATCAGTCTTGAATCCTTTACATAGCAAAAATTCTAGTTAGTCTGGACTGGGGCTTCCTTGGTAATGATTATTTTAGGATGTAAATGCTTTTAGTTGTACTTTCCCTTATTCAATCACCTGTTACATTCTTTTTGTTCAAGTTTACTTTTGTTTTCAGAAATCAAGTAAATTCTTAAGAACCTTTAGCTTATAGGTTCTATTACTGTGCTGTTTGCTCTCTTGTATTAGTTGCTATGTCAAGGGCTGCAGCCAGGACATTAAAACAGAAACTGTTGAGTGTTTTGCAGCTGCTCAAAGGAGAGGCCAAATGAAAAGTTACACTATCAAAAACTTGTAAACACAAAAAATCTCATGTTCCAAAGTAGCAAATAAAAAATAACTCCTCAAGTAAAAAATGTTGGGTTTGGTACTCACAGGAATTACCTTAGACATGTGAAGATTGCTATGTGTGTATGGAAGGAGAAAGCATTTCCAAACAGCTCTGTAAGTGACTTCAGGTGAACGTGACTTTGAGGCATGCCTGGAGTGCATGTACTCCTAGGTGGATGAAGGCTATTGTGAAGTTTCTCCATCTGGCAAATGGGATACCTTTCCTTTCAGAAATAATCCTGCATTGATGAACTTCTAGGGGTGGGGCTTTTTTGGTGATGTTGTTTTAGTTTCTTCAATTACAACATTTCTTATACTACTTTTTTTTTTTTATGTTTTTGCTAGAGCATTTGTATATTTATTAAGAAGATTGATTTTGGTATTTGGTTCCAGAAAGTGCTCCTTAAGCCTTTATCTTATAGGATAAGATAAAAATCAATGTTTTTCAAGATGTTTCATGAACAAGAATGAAGCAATTAAGATCTCAATTTTCTGACAGTACAAGGTACACAACCAAACCAGTTCATCTTTTCTTCTGGAGCAAATGTGAGATTTGCAATAATGGATTGCTTCCAATAAATTTACTTCCATTGCATTAATCCGTTTAGTAACATTTAACTTTGTTTTTCATTATTATACTATTAAAATTTTTCTAACCCCCTTATTTCTACAGTAGGTTGGTTAAGGTTATCTCTCAAAGAAACTTCCAGTGAGAAACATCCGGTGTCTTTCACTGATCTGAACCATTAAAATAATAATCTAAACATTTTGAAACATCTTTGAGTTTGTGTGCATATATGTGTAAACATGTATGTAACAGAGCAGGCTTATAATGCCAATCTACCTAGATAATTTGTTTCAGTTGTTGTTTTGATAGTCATAACTGCATTACCTTTCTGATTGTGTACACAGACATTTTGTATTGCATTCTCATCTCTTGTAGTCCATGACTTCACCTTTACCTTACTCATTTTTGATGGGGTTAGTTAGGATTGCATTCCATAAAGCAAAAAGCGCATTACTTGCCTTAATTCAGAAGTCCAGTCCAGGGGGATTGTAGTCTTAAGCTTACCATTATACCTTTTAGTCTATTAAATTTCATTTGAAAGGCTTAACAATAACCATGTTGGGATTTTTGGTTTGTTGGTTTTTTTGTTTGTTTTTTTTTTTTTAATCTTTGGTTTATTACTTTTGAAAGTGAGGGGTAAATTTGTATGGAGATAATCAGTATAATCTCAGAAGATGCTCACCATCCTCCAGAGAGATTTTGCTTCTTTATACTGGAGTGAGCAGAAGCACCATGGCAGCAATAACAGTGATCTCATTTGTGACAGGGTTTCAGATTGCTGGTGTTACTTGGCTTGTGCAGTGTCCCTTGTACAAACCCACTGTGTGGTGAGTTAGAGGTGACAAATTGTCTTGTTAAATTGGCCCTCTCAGGTTTGACTCGGAGCCTGTACATGTACCTGCTCTTATTTATGCCAGTCAAAGCAGGATATCAAAACTAAGCATCTGCTGGTTTACATGCTAGTAGAGCACTCCACTGGCCTTACACATCTTATGAAGCCTGATCTTTTTGTGTTGAGGGTTGGTTTTTATTTTCCTATCAGCTAGGGAGGACAAACTGAAAGGCAAATTATCTGGTGTTAGATGGAGTGTTGGATGTTTAAAAAGAACCATAGTGTTATTTCTGGAGCAGAGTAACTCCAGAGTGTTTAATTGCTATGAACATGAAAAAAATTAACATCACAGTGTGGATTACCACAGAAGTATTGATCTATGCATTTTATTATGAAATTATTTTTTTAAACAAAACAAAATTTGTGAATGGCAATTGAAATCCAACTCTTCTAATTATTTATTAAATATTGAAGTAAACAATTTTATTTTGCTATTATTATTTGAATGAGTGCTTTTTTAATTATATGAA
>VZTN01010915.1:285-17265 GCA_013400515.1 Erpornis zantholeuca | reverse complement strand
ATTTTCTATTGTTCATATTTTTGTTTATATTCTACAAGTTGAATTCATGCATACTCTTTAGTCTATTATGTAATCATATGATTTTTATACACAAATATTCCATTTCTAAAAATGGCTTTAGTTAAAGTCATGTTCTTTTAGTTATATATATATATATATATATATGTATATATTTATACACCTTTTAAAATGTTATTAAGGCTCCACTAATGATACAAATAGAATATCATAATCTTCTTTCAAGAAAAATGCAAGTGGCAAACCTTTCACCTCCTACTGCTGCCCAGTGATCAAATGGCAGACTATTTCCAAGGACCTCTGGATTTCCACAATCTGCATTTGACCTGTGTTAAATATTCTCATTATAGTTGCTTCAAATGAATAGAAAAGCTTTGCCTAATCTGAACACTAGGGAAATGAAATACACTAGGCACAAGATGAAAGATCCACTAGCACTGTGCAATTTAATGTACTCTGTTCTGAACGTGGGCCAGAAAAGAAGCCTGGGTTAATATATCAAACTGTGGACCATTCAAAATAGCATCTAGTAGCAAAAAAGATGTTATGAACCTGATGGGACAAAAAAGGGAAACAGAAACATGCATATTCTGCCTATCGAATTTTTGATGGACATGGTACTGGCTGTCCATCACTGGTTTTCAAAAATATTTAGTTTTCTTCTGGTAATATTACAAATCATAATAATTAAACTATGTGAGATTTCCTTCAATGTAAGTGCAGCAGTGTTCTTATCTATCATTTTTACCTTCATAATACTTGTTTAGTTCTACTGCTCATATTTTGACTATTTTGTTCAAGAAACTGGTAAAAGGAGACCAATTAAATTAACATTACCTATACTATTTTCTATAGGACATAGAATTTACAACACTTTTTGGAAATCTAACAATGTATTAAATAAAGATATTAACCAATACATTAGACAAAAAATTAGACAAAAAAGTGTACCTGATCATTTCTGGCTTAGAAACATCTGTTCAGGATGGTGAAAAAACACATATCTTCTCACAGAAATCTGGGGAGGTTTTTTAATATTCCATTGTAAGTTTTATAGTAATTTTCTCTATAGGTAAAAGAGGATCTTAAACCTTTGTCCAATCCTTTGCAGCACGAAAAATCTTCAAGTTCCACTATTTAAGCATAAGCTACTTCTGTTGTTTTTAGGATAAAGTGTTAGAGAATGCATGAATTTTATTTAAATTCATGACAGTCTGTATACTTCAAATAGCACAGGAATGTCTGAACAATGCACAGACTGCTGTTACAGATGCATGATGCCATTCTAAACGACTGCCATGAAAACACACTAATTACTCCAGGAAACAACTGCATGTAGCTAGACAGATTCTTGTTCAAGATTTAACTTGCTTATAAGTTGGGACCTGTACATTATCTGTAAGGCAAAGTGGAAAGATCCAGGAAAGCACCAATGATATTTACAGGAATGTCGAAGAAGGTACGATGCGGAGGCTCCCCAGAAGGGGCCCAGTGCCCTAGATAACTGCTCTTAGACATCTTTAAAAAATCCTAGTTTGGGCAGACTTAAATCTTTTGACATCTAAATACTTTGTAAATCTGGTCCAAAAGGTTTAAATTTAGATTTTTAAATTTGGCATCAAGTTACCCGAGTGCTGAAATAAGTGTGGAACCCATTCACA
Organism: Erpornis zantholeuca; assembly: GCA_013400515.1. Taxonomy (NCBI): domain Eukaryota; kingdom Metazoa; phylum Chordata; class Aves; order Passeriformes; family Timaliidae; genus Erpornis; species Erpornis zantholeuca. The sequence continues at coordinate 15,586 of VZTN01010915.1, read as the reverse complement.
ATATATATCAGATAAAACACTGAATCTCTTTTCCATCACTTCTGCATTACACACTATTAAGACACACATTGTCAACAACCTGACTGGCATTCCTGACAGAATGAAAGTCAACTGCAGCACTCTTTGCTGGATTTGAAACAATCATGGGATCACAGCCACTCATGCTGAATTCTTACCATAAAAAAAGAAAGCTTCTCCTGTCAGAAGAAGACTGGCTGGAGAACTTTTAAAGTTTGCACTATGTTTGCTCAGAAATTTACTGGTGGGAGAGTACCAGACAACTAATGTCCAAATGCAACCTGTGTTATAAAAGTCAAAAGATATATTTTTTTTTGTCATTGGAAGTATTTCACCAAGTAGATTTTTCATTAATGAGGATGAAAAATACATTGGCAGCTGCTTGTTACAATAACTCAGAGGGGAACTGACCTATAATATCAGAATTTAAGAAAAAAATACTATGCGTAAAATGACTAGCTGAAAAAAGATATAACGACCTTAGTGCTCTTAATATATCTTGATATTACATTAAATATTATTTTTCTATGCATCTCTGTCTTCTAATCTTAACAAAATATATTGTTTTCACTGTCTCAAAATCTCACTTCACCAATGTTTTGTGTTTGTGTTTGTTTCACTTACAATCAATTCTCAACTTTCTGTTGATAACAAAACATTGTGTACGGAATACACAGAAGTATTTAGGTATAATTTTTTTCTTTTTATAGCAAAGAAATAAGAGAGAACATTTCAGAGAGTTCTGGAAAATCTGCCTCCAAGTTTTGTATATATTTCATCCTACCAAAATAACTGAAACTAATTTTCAGACATTTTTATAAACAAATGTATTTCAAAAGCAGCAAATGCCCTCAAAATTTTTCTTCAAGGAAGTTATTGTGCTCTTATCTCACAGAAAGAATTAATTCACAGTACTTTTACATGGAATGTACGATTGATTAGCAACAGTCTAAATGAGTATTTATTACACAGTACATCAGAATTTACGTATTTTATTGATCTAGCTATACCAGGTCTTGCCAGGGATTAGGCAGATGTAAAAAACTAAAACACAGCAGTTAAGCAAGCTGGAATGCCTGAAATCTTGAGAGAGTACACTGTGTTTCTTCTTTGTATTGGTGAGGATAATAAAAGAAATAAAAAAACAGCATTCAGAGGTAGAAAAAAAATATAAGCCTGATCTTGCCCATCTCAGTTAGCCTAGAGGAATCTGTCGTACAGGCAGAACTACAACCCACCACTCGAAACAGTTTAACAAAATACTGCTAAGGATGCCTCTGCATGGAAAGCCCATGCATAGGGGAAGGAGAAGTTAGGGTGTAGACAGCCCCCAACTAAATATAGTGGGAGTACTGTCTAAATGGTACAACTCAAGCCCTACGGAATAAAGTGCATTCACAAAGTAAATTAATAAAATTTTGCAGGCACAGTCACTGTTATATCATTATACAATAATTATTTGGAATATTTCCATCTATCAATAATGCCATCTGTCCCACCCAATACAAATGGACTACAACCCATCTGGCTTATTTTTTTCTATTGATTACTCTGCTGAATGAGTTAGCAAAACTGCTTATAAAATCATCATATTACATGACACTGTCATTAAAAGATGTGAAGTAAAGAAAAACACAAGATGAGACTTAATTGGAAAACTGTCAGTACTTCTTCCAGAAAGTTTTAGCAATGCTATAAACTTTTTTTCTTTTTTTTGGCTACTTAAAAAAAGCCCCAAAAAGACACAAAGCCCAAAAACCCCCTAAATGCTAACTACTGGATTAGACAGAAATTGTTTTACCACACAACTGCTACTAGGTATGCTAGAGAAGGTCCCTAAATTTATCTCCTCAAGAGTATCCAAATATCCATCCCTAAGTATGCCTGGCAATTGCGAAGAAACTGTGGAAGGAATGTAACTTAAAAATAGAGTGGAAGAAAGCTGCTGATGGCTGGCACTTGTATTTGTTAATTCCAATAAGTCTTCCTAGGTTTTGGTTTGATTATTCATTTGCATAATTGTCTTTATGCTATTTTTGCAGCCTCTGGGTTTTGGAGTTTTTTTTATTTTTTATTTTAACCACTGTTACCTTTAATTATATTTTAATTTCTTCAGCAATGAAAATGCAGTTTTAGACACCTACAGAATTAAATGCTAACTTTGGCTCCTTCACTCTAGATCTTAGATTTTACAATACCTTTTAGTTTTAACAAAGGAAATCTCTCATATGTACATTCAAAATGTTGATCCAAAGGTCATTTAGCCAGTAATTTAGGTGTTGTTCATTTGAGTGAACCCTTGGTGGGGCTGCTTTCTTATCCTTCCCTCCTCACTATTTTTTTTTTCTTTCTATTACAACCTTACATCCCTACACCAGATTTCTGTTTCCTCTGTCACCCTGAATGGCTTTTCCAATGATGCTGCGACTCAAAGGGACATATGAAGGAAGAGGAGAGAGGAACCAGGGCTGGATTCCAGCTCTAAGGACACAACCCTTGATGACTGTGGGTAACTGGAGCTCAGGGAGGCTCGGGGGCTTATAGTGTAGGGTTGAGGCTGCAGGAATGGCGCTGGGAGCGCAGATACTGAGCTGCCATAAGGAGTGAGGGAAATCAGGGTGACAGGAGTAGAAAGGAGTTGTGTAAGAAGGAAGGAATGATGCTTGAATAAGGAAGGGACCAGAGGCTGAGTGACTGAAACAAGTTAGAGGTTGCCAGGGGGTTCAGCCTGATTATTGTTACTGTTTGCTCCCTCTCTTACAATCCCCTCCCATATTCGATGCTCACTAGAACCACTTCTCTAGTTAATAGTATATGAAATATGTCCTCTGGAAAAAAATAGATTATTCTGAAATATACTTTTTATAATTTATCTAAATTAAAAAATATTTAAAATATTTAAATTTAAATATAATTGATCTTTCTCTTTGTAATTCAAGAAGTTCCTAAAAGACAATTGTCACCAGCAATATTACAAGAAGTCTTCCAAAGTCCAGCTAAGTGTGTCTGACCCTGTGGTCTTGTCTCAAATGAAGCTTTGAGCAACTGCATGTCTAGGTCCAGCTCTTAGAAGTAAACCTTTTGTGCCATATAAACATATCCAGAGAACAATCCTCATACTGCTCTTTATATAATAAGTCCAATATATTGGTGTCCTAAACAATTTATATAATCCCTTTTGTGCTTTACTGACTACTGCCATCAAACATGTAGAAGGATTCAAGGGAAGTTGCTGAACAGTAATATTTATCTAGAAGATATTTACCAGATATCACCACATGACAGTATGCTAAATTTCTCATGCTCTAAAGAAAAACACCTTTGGCAGTTCTGATGCCTATGATTTAGCCACCATTTTAAATACAATTATCTTAATACATCATTGCTTTGCTACTAAATACAGAACATTCAACAAACAGAAATATAGAACCTAAATCCCATCTTTAAAACATAATTAATTCTGTGCTTTATGATGTACAGCTTAAAAAAATGAGTTCTGAGCTGAACAGTTTTATTTGCACAAACAAATTCCTTTTGTCATGGATGACAGAAGGAGAACAATTTCAACTGAGAAACCATTTGTTCTTTTTAAGTAATCTGTAGGTTGCTACTGATTCAGGCTTTTGGCCACTGCTTAAAATAAAGTAAAACAATAATGAAATACTTTTGGTCTTGTGGACTTAGTTTAGTTGGTGAAAACAGACCATTATTTCTTGTCATGCTATTCAACAGAACTGTCTGTAGTAGCACTGGGATACCAAAACATAAACAAAACCACACAGGTGAGGAATATGCCTTCAGAGTAAGGCTACTATATTCTGTCTTCCACAGAGAAAGGCAGTATCTTACAGAATCTGGAAGGCTGCTCCAAAGTAAAAACTACATTACCTGTTTTCACTGATACTGAAGCAGAAGTACAACTGTTATACAATTTATCAATACAATTTGTATTGAAAAATGTTATCATTTTTCAATACAATTTTTCTCTATTTTCATTAACAAGACAATTGTATTTTCAGGGCAGGGTAATTCCCTCATCTCGTTTCTTGTAACAGAAATATTTGGTAAGTGTTTTTCTCTGCTTTACTTTGTAGATAAACCCCTACTAGTAAAAAAATATGCATATCCTGAGGAAAAATTGAATTCCTCTGTCTGAATCTCCAATTGACAAAATTATAGAAACCGGAACATGCAGCTGCTAATAACATCTCACTCCCACTTATATTTAGTTTTCTTCCAAAGCATTTTTAGATGGTGCTGTGGCACACATTACTTTATCTAACATTTTTTTCTCTTTCTGATACTGTCATTACTGAATTATGATCTGGTAAGCACAGCATAAGACTGATGAACATCCTACAGGATTGCCTGATGACTGATTGCAGGATATTTTTCTTAAAGATTTCTGAAAACTGTCAGAAGCTATCACTTCACAGGAGTGTGTTCAGGCAACAATCCATTTTTTAAGCTATGGCTTGAACAATCAAAAAGTGACATGGAATAGATATTTGTGATAGCTTGAAAGTAAGCAACTTCATCGATATTTTTCAGGTCGCTAAAAGAAAAAAAAAAAAAAGGAGGTGCTGCCTAGTCATCTTAGTAAGTGGAAGAAATAAAATACTTGATAAAGAGTAGCTGGTACACATAATAACTATGGAAGACCTGAAAGACTGTATATGGAAAAAGGATAAGTTCAAAGAGCAGGCAAACACCACCAGCCTGTCTTCCCATGTTATTTATTGCAAATGAGAAAGCAGATAGGGCTTACAGTCATGGTATGTTACCAATTGGTCACAGAACAAAATCGGGAATTTAATTAAAAAAAACGAATTGAATTCAGATTCAATACTGGATCTGAATCTGGTATTGAAGGAGTAATAAACACTATTTAAGAGTGTTTTTTATTAGTAATTCAAGTTGAGATGCATAAGCATGTAAGCAAAGTCTACATCTTTACTCAGAAAGACACTTGCCTAGTGCAGAGACTGGAGACAAAGGCAAATAGAATGAAAGTTTCAGGTGTCTTTTTCCTTCTTCTATGAAAATATTAACATATTCTAGCCCCAAGAAAACATAATAATTAGACTGTATTAAATTATACAGCAATTATGCATTTGGTTTTTATGCATTTGGGGAGAAGTTATGTTTTACTTACAAGATTTGTGTCCACTATCTTTTAAGGCTATCTGGGTGTTCCATGGCTATTTAAGAAAATGGGCACATACAAATTAGAAATTATTACGGCATCATTCTAAATTACTGTGCAATTATTATGCTGTTAGGGTTAACCAACAGACAGGCATGTCCAAATGTGGTCTTAGAAGTCCAGCTGAATATAAAGCAATAATGAGTGGTAAATTGGTAAACTCAGTTATCATAACAATATTATTTGTAAGGAAGTGGGGAAAAAATCCTCAACAGAACAACTCATAAAAAGTTGAAGTAAAATGCCCATTTCTCCTTATGCAAAAATATATGGACAGAAGTAATTCAAATGAGGTATTGTTCACATTTTTGTTAGAGAAATTGACTGTTCTTTAAGAGGTCTTTAACACAACACATTGGGGAATTAAGACAAAGTTAGTGGTGAATGTAACTTTCTATTAAGCAATTTTCTTTCTCAGTTGTGCATTACCACTTACAAGCCAGAACATAACAGCTCAATCAAACCTTTACTTGAACCCCTCTGAAATGTACGGAGCAAATTCTGATATTACTGCAAGACTTAGAAAAAAAAGACAACCCAGAAAGAAGAAAATAGATATGGCAGCTACCTTTTTGCATTCCCTTAATTTCTCCTGCCAGATGGAGCGAGCAATAGGAATGCTCTTGCTGTCAGTTACGTAGCAGCTGGCTGTGATGACGTGGTGGAGTGCAGTCTTCTGGCTCATAGCTTGAAGAACTCTCTCCACATGACGGAGGGACACTCCAGCCTCTCTGTGCACGCCACCGCTAACAAGCTGCATCGTGCAAGGTACCAGAGCAATCTGGCCAGCACAGTAGAGAATATCGCCAACCTAGGAGAAAATCAAACCAAGTAAATAAGATTCTGGGAGTTTACAGAAGACAAGGGACCTTTCTCATTTACAGCTAGTTTCTTTCAATAGTACTGTTCTTTGCCATCATTTGTTACAAATGGAGCAAACATGCCAGTCTAAAGATTATTTTTTATAGAAACACAGCACTGCAATAAACTGTAACCCAACAGTTAATGCGTGGATGTATGTGCCAGCTCAAAACAATTATCTGATTTTGTGGACTGTTACAGCTGCTGGATCCCACTGATGCAACAACATGGTTAAATATGTTCTTGTTTCCTTTTCTCTTGAGTGATGATGCACATTATCTTTGGTTCAACGCTATTTTTCTAATCTTCTATGTCTGAAGCTTTGTTTTATATAAAATCATATAGGAAAGTATCAGTACATATCTGTAACATCTTTAGTAAACTAATTAAAAAATACTGTAAAAATATACTTGCAGAACACCTAAATGACTGTGTATGAAGAAAAAGTGATGATATTCCACCAGAAGGTAAAAGCAAATTGCAGATTGAAAATAAATTGCTGAAGAATGCTACTTGAACAAAGAGATGGGTCACCTTTTGAAAACGGAATTAAATGGGTGGCCAGATTTACTACTGCAATGCAGTTACTTTGGGCTTATTTTCCAAAATCTTCCTGGCAACACTGTGAAGACCTACTTTTTTTAACAGCAGCCAGCAAAGGAAACATTTATTCTTATTATTCAGACATGCCAAAGACTTTTTTATAAAATCTTAATGTAAATATGAAAACTTTTCATCATCTTATGCTGCACTTCTCTAGAACCTCTGTGCATTTCCTAATCAGTGAAACAGTAAATTTTATTCACTATCAAAAGCAAACTAAGTATAGAAGTGGGAAGTAAGGTGGGCGTAAGCAGCTTTGAAGTCAGCACAGGAAGAATTTTGCTAGGAGTAAAGACAGAAAATGGACTGTGCAAGGAATCTTTCAGAAGAATTTTGCAGAACTTACTGTATAAACTGTAAAAATTCCTCAGAATTAAGAATAATTAAAAAAGAAATCTGTGTCCTAGAAGACATGGCAATCAAACCATGTGACAGACCCATATGCAACTCCAAATCTGTCCTCATAACTGTCTGTGTCTCACAAAAGGCTCACACATGTAACTATTGGAAGAGTATCTTACACAATTTGGCATACAAGTTCTATGATTAGCAGCTGAGGAGGGGGAGGAGGCAGAGAGGAAACAATATATCAAGTGACACACATCAACTATTTAAATTAAAATACCTGAAATATTGTTTGATAATGCTATATATAATCCTGAATTTGGAAAAAATATATGAAAGCAATATTTTGGTTTATAGGAACAAATGGTCTATTTTTTTTTTTTTACAGAGCTATTTTAAAATATGTGCCACTGAAGAAGGGAGTCCAGCCAGCTACCAAGTGGCATACTGACAAGATGAGAAACAAATTCAGAAAGATATGATTCAGAGGGGCACACGTTTGTTTTTAAAGCAAACCATTCATTTTCACCTCTGCAAAGTGAAATCCATGCATTAGTCAAAAACTCCAATGCAGGTAGTTTATACTTCTACAGAAAAAAAAAAATCACACTGATGGTATTTCTTCCTTTTTTTCCCCTGTTGAGCTGCTGGTTTTCCATGCATCACCCATGTTAATTATTAGGTAGACAGAAGAGCTGTTCAACCAGTTCACTTCCCCTATTCTTGAACAGATTGTTTGAGACATAATATGAATACTAATTAACGATAAAATATCTGTCAGTGTTTTGAAATACAGACCAAGATAGCACTTTCTTAAAGTATCCTGGACAGTTCTGATACAATTAGCCCCATTGGTCATAAGCAAGGTCATTAAAAAATCTCTGAAGGATTTGAGCAAAATTGGCATCACTTTTGGCTAAGATTCAGTGGGAATTTTGCAGAGTTTTTTTTAAAAAATCAATTGAAAAAATCCCTCTGTTCCTAACATACTTGTTTGTATCTTAAGATGCAATTAATAGAAAAACAGTGTGTCCCAACAAGCCACCATGTTATGGAAGGGTGGATGCAAGGGGAAAAGAGGGGAAAAGGATAAAAAAATGGCCACAGATTTGAAGCAACTGTATTTCAGGGGGACATCATTTAGAATAAGGAAAGGAGGAGGGGCGTCTCTTTTCTCTTTCCCAGTGACTCAGTCATGAAAAGCAAGCATAAATAATCAGCAAGGACAAAGCAGCAAACCAGTACAAACACTGTTGTAGCAGATTTCAAGACGTTGTCTCTGGAATGTTTGAAGCATTATACAGAAAATTGTTAGCAGAATAAAAGGCATTTAAAACAGGGAAGTCATCATACTATCTTGTTCACAGTACTGAAATCTTACAAGAGGAGCTGTCACAATGTATGGTGTCAGTACTCGTGTTGTGAAAGTGTTCTGCAAAACCCTGCTAGAACCTTGCAACAGTTTATCCTTTTGGAGCATTTATGAGGATAACAGAAGATCTTTCAGGATGTAAGATTCACAGTGTCTCAAGCCTAGAGGACTTGCATTACACAGCTCAGCATAGAAAAAAAACTACAATATAAAGGATCTATATTGATCCTTAAAGCATCCGTATGTATAGAGTGGATGTCTCACTGGTGATTTGATTTTCTCTGCAGACCATACATATATTTCCAGAGCTAATATTTCAATAAAGACTTGAATCAGAGACAACTCCAAAAACTTGAGCTTCATACTAATGAGATACTCGTCCAAATTTATTTTCAATATAATTTCACAGCAGGTTATAAATGGGGCCTCGTGTGATTCCACATTTCTTCCCTTTTTATTTTTATTTGTATCATTGCAAGTTAAATGGAAGGTGAGTCCTTATAAGTTATGAGGACTTATATATGTTGTAAGTTATAACATAAGAGTTTAGCAGCTGTTTTGCTCAGTCAGGATAATTGTAAATAATCAGGGGAGTTCATTGGACTATCAGAACCTCTGAGGATGCAATGCATGCTCTCAGAGATAGAAAGCTAAGAGATTGAGAATTACTAGTTTTCACAGTGTAGCAGGGAAAAGTATAATTCAGACCTAGGGCACAGTTTCTACTAATGGGAGACTGTAGAGTAGCTTTTTTTTCTAATGGGTTTTTACTTATTAGGAAAACAGAAGCAAAGCATTTATGGTATAATGGGAAGGAACAGTCAGAAGAACTGACTTCGAACTGTTCTATCCCATGAAAAAGTTTTTAACAGTATTCTACTTTACCAAAAGGACACATATCTCCCATATATACATACATACATACATATATGTATATGTATATGTATATGTATATGTATATGTATATGTATATGTATATGTATATGTATACGTATACGTATATGTATATGTATGTATGTATCAGGAAAAGAAACAATGAGAAAATCAGACTTAATTGAACATAAGGTTCAACTTAAGCTGCTAATTAGAAAGGAAAAGCTGTAATTATTGTTGCCTAGAAAGAAAGAGAAGTAATAGGATACCTATAGATATGCACTGAGTTGTTCCTTTTTTAATTAAAGGCCAAGAGCAACATGGAATGTTTATGAAACTGTTCCTCCTGGTATTATTAAAACTTGCTAGCGATTAACTGGCAATATAAAAATTGCTGGAAACTTCTAACAGAGTCTCAAACATTCACCCACAGATACTTTGGCAAATGCTAATAGTTTCACCACAAACACATGTTTCTTGGAAGGACGGAGTCAATATGCAATCAGCCAAATCTTGGTTATGAATGCAGTTTGGTGTCCGAGTGACTGCTGCCCTTTAACAGGTCAGGGTGCACAAAAGGTTCAGTGACCCCCTGACCTAACAGTGACACACCCCACCATTAGGCTCAGTCAATGTAAATAAGCAGAACTGACAACACACTAATAGGCTGCCTCTGGTCAGCCACGGGTACCTCTGACCTTAATGAAGACCTAAATCAATTAATACTCCAGGCAATAAAGACCTCTGGCTGATTAAGTTAGATAGGAATAATCTTTTCTAACGGGATTAAAGCTGCAAGGTGGTGAACTTTTTATTCAATATATGATAATCCTTTCTTCCTAGGGCACTCTTATTTTAGATAATGATGGCAAAATTGCTTTTTGCAATGTGAAATCTTTTATTCAACTGACTAGTATGAACAAAGTTTTAAAGGCATCGTTTAGACAACAGTAATTGAAAAGCTTTGAGTTCACACCATGAAAACAAATTGTACCTGACTAACATGATTCTAATACATCCAATTTTTAATATAATTCATGTGTTTTTTCTTGAACTGTTATAAAATTGTAGTCTAAAAATTCCAGGAATGAGCTCATAACACATAGTTGAGTTTGATACAGGTTTTCTTCTGAGAAAAAATGTGCAGCTATCAGTAGATAAAAGATGATGGATATATTCCTAAATTATTATTATTAATATTATTATTACTGTTACGTTTGACCAAAAATATTATTGTTACCTTTGACCAAAAAAACCTGACATTGTTATGACTCCACATATAGCTTAGCCAAATGTTTGCACATCATGCTCAAAACTTCAGAACTTCCCTTTGAATAAAATAATTTTTTTCCTAGTTAGGTCAAGAAAGTATAATTAATCAATAACAATTAATCAAGAGCATATTAGCACTATTTTATTGAACTAGCTGTAATATTTCCACAGTTTTTAGGGTTTCATAATTTAGTTTTCAAATGCTGTGACTCCATTTTGATAGTTCTTATTTTGAGATGGATGTTTCAATATGTATCTGATCTCCTAAGCTACAAGACTACAAAACACGCATCATTTTGTATTGCTCTTACTATTAAAGTTTATTTTATAAATGCGTGTTTTAAATTTTTCTTTTTGAACTAATATATTTGTGGGTTGAAAATTCATATAACATGTTTTTTAACAAGAAGTGAAATAGTACTGCAATTTCATGGGTGCTAACCTAGGTTGTATTTTTTTTTTCTCTGCAGTTCAGGAAAATTAAGATCCCTCACCCCACAAAGTCACATTTGACACTGAACACAGTGCCGTAACGCTATCGAACTTTTGCGCGGTTCCTAATTTAAATTGTACCAGAGAAGTATCGTGTCACACTGTATACAAACACTGAGCAGCACAAAACCTGGCAGTTCTTTAAACTCAGCAGTGCATCTGAAGAAGCCACAATACTGTTATGAATACTAAACCAACATAATGAATATCTCCTAATCATACTCTATACTTCTCAATTGTAAACACCTGTGCAATCCTCTAAAAATTGAGTAACTCAAAATGAGCCTTTTAAGGTGCTGGATTTACAGCAGGCAATCTCATCTAATACATCCCTGAAGGTCTGTAGTACCTTGAAGTTTAACAAAATGCTAGATGCACAGACTTGAGAGGGACAATCAGGTCAAAAACTTAAGAGAAGGTAAAATAAAAGTCTTAGCTTGAAAAAAAATATTTTAAAAACTGTTTTAAACTATCACAGAAAATTGTAATATTAGCATACATATTTTTGGAAATGTGTTGGTTATTTTTAAATCTTGATCAATGTCAAATCAATTTTATTCTGCTCTACACCCGACAGAAACAAAACCCACACACTTCTGTTTTACAGAATACAAAGATTCAAAACCCAAAATTTTCACAAAGAAAGCCCACCTCAAAAACTGTCATATGTATTCCAGGGGAGTATTAGACATAAATCAAAAATAAATGCAGCTTTTAAAGTCAGAACCTGTAGTTAAAAACATCTAGAAAGATTCCAATAAAGTGGGTGAAAAAGGCTTGCCATCTAATACCTCCATGTGGGCATGACAGACAGCTAGTCTGAAATCTTCTCCATGATTCTTGTTTTACTCACTTTTGAATCTCCAGTAGAGAGGAAATGAACAAAATTGAGGTAAAAATATTCTTTACTTAATATGCATATTTTGGCCCATGTGCTGTACTAGTGCCCAGGGTACATATTGTTCCTTCATGGAAAATTACAGTAGACAGCTCAAAGACTTAATTGCCATAGATGATAAACTGTTCTCCACATTCTGAAGGGTGCTTTTTCCTAAATATAAAAAGAGCAGTCTCCCTACTTTAAAATGAGCAAGCTAACAAGAGTATTAATCTTTGATGCATTTCTTCCTTGGGACAGTGGAATTCTAGTCTTCATGACTATTAATCTGCCACCTTTTACAAAGCCTACCATTCCTCTCAAGCTTTTGAAAAAAATCACAAGTTCTCACACAACCACATTAGCAAATCTGCCAACTGTGAAAAATTGCAGAACACTCAGCTTTATGAACATACCTTATCTAAAAGATGGAGTAAAACCTCCAAACTGATTAACACTTCCTCATTTATTATTCATATCACTTCAAATAAAAATGCCAAACAAAACAAATTTTTAAAAAAGGTACTCAGATGAGTCTATTCCTAACAATTGGGGTTGGGATGGGGAATGAGACACTTAAATTGGTATTTACTAGAAAAGCTAAAGGCCTTGTCAGGGTCCAGAAAAAAAGCTAGAAAAGACTAGTATCCAACAATGTAAAGTGAGGGAAATGACTTAACATGGACTTGAGAAATGGACACCACATTTTTAGAAACTGCATATTACATCCACTGCAGATGATTATGTTTTTTAGTGAATTATATATGCAGTGATAGTGGAAGATAATAGTTATAATTCATATGGATTCTTAAAATATCTGCTAAGGAATATCGGGAAATTATTTTTTAACTCTCCTAATTATAAATGCTGTTAACTAGCTGATAGTCTGTAAGGAGAGAGTAATGAAAATGCCAATGTAACTGAAGTGGGGTGCCGTAGGGATTGGTATTAGGCTTGATTTTGTTTAACATCTTCATTAAGTCAATGAAAGAAGGGATTAACAGCATGATAATGAAACCCACAGAGGATACTAAATTGGAATGTGCACCAGTAGAAATAATAAAAATGGACACGGATAGGTTTGAAATAAAGGCAGCAAATAAGAAAACGAGACAGCTTAGGAAAATGAAAACTCATGCCAGAACATATGGTAAAAATATTTTGAAATACATTTTTGAAATTCAGAACAAGGGAGAAAACTTGACTGAAGAACTGCTGAACATTTATATTAAAACATAACTGCTCTTTACTAGCAGCACATTCAGTATAGGACAAAAGAAGATGCAGTCTCTGTTCCCCTGATATTGGTCTAATCAAATAGTAAAATTTGTTAAAAACCCCAAACTGGTATCATAACCTTTACAAAAAGTATGATATGATTTCCATATTTCAAAAGGAAGTCTGTAAAAGATCAGGTGATATCAAAGCTTCAGATGATTCTTCAGAGCTAATGAAGTCCTTTTTTCCAGAAGTTTTTACATTTCACCAATAACACTATTTTCCAGTTTACAGCTCAGCATGGCAGCATTCAAATTATGATAAGCAGCTTAATCTACCAGTGTAAAGATGCAAAAAATTAAAACCCCCCTGTTTTTACCCTCCTCTGTAACGTGGAAATTGCCTACAACTTACATCAGGTTACCTAAGCATTTATTTGGGGTTCCCACACAGTTCATTTGTGGCTCTACTACTTAATGCTAAATTTATTTTCTTAACAATATCTTATAAAATATCACCAAAGAAAGATATAGCTGGTATGTTCATGACACAATCCTCCCTCCTCGATTTCTACATTTTTCTTTACTCTTAACAGTTCTAGGGACCTGGATAGCACGTAAGGGAGACAGGTTATAAGGTAACTGTATCTGTACACACTATCTAAAGGAAGATAAAGACAAACGATTAAGTGATGTGATATGTGTTTATACTAGAGACTTTGTCTCTTCTACTTTTATCCTTAAACATACAATGTACTTAGTAAAGGGATCTCGTAATATCCTTCCCACATTAACTGAAGCTTCTACTGACAATGTCCACTTACAGTAAACTAAATCACCAGTCCAACTATCACTGCAGTGATAAAGCAGTCCAAGAAAGCACAGTAGAAATTTCTAGATTAAGTTTCTATTAACAATAAGGGTGGTACTGCTTAAGGCTGCATCACTGTTGTGTAATCCAGCATCCAAGGAGAATGAAGACTGCAGTCATAAAATCCTATGAAGAGTGAGTTGTTTTTTTTCCTTTCCTACCTGTCTTCAATCCCTATTCATGCCAACTGTCAAATAGTTTAATGTGATTATAAACAGAAGAGGGACAGCTAGGCAGAGAAAATACTCTGTACTGAAAAGTGAAAGCTGTTCATCACAAGACAGTAATTCACAGTGTATGAAACACATTAACACCGTGACATTCTATTCTTACAGAAAAGATTTTGTTCCCAGCCTTCACTTGGCTTAATACTCTTACGCGAAATATGCTGTTCATGATTGTCACTGGCTACTTTAAGATGGTTTGTGATGACTGGGAGATGGGAAAGAAGCAGTTGCATAAAACCAAGCTCCAGGTAACTGAAAACAAGTTAACTGTAACTACAGTAAGCTAAAAGTAATAGTTCTCATTCTAGCCATAGAGTGTGGTTTTGGGTTTTGTTTTTGCTTTTACCCATCCTCTATGTATACCAAGTCTCAGATGGATTTTACTTACATCTATGATTACCTAAGTAATAATCAACATTAAAACAGCTTAATGTATAACAAAGACTATTTAGTGCAGAAGTCCAATTTCTGATAAGTATATCCACCATTTCCCAGTGGAAATGAAAGGAGATTTGTTCATGCAGCCAAATGTACCTGTACAATACAGAAAACAGCAAAGCATGTAAAATTTAACCTACATGACATACAGTATTTATTACAATCCTCTGCTTATTTATTCATATTTCAGTGATAATACTTCCTTAAATAGCAGATATCTTTCTCTACGGATACAATTTCCAATGCAAATTTACAAGTCAAGTTCTGTTATACTTACAGAAACTGAAACTTTCAACAAAGATATATATATATATACTTAATATTCTTGGGCAAACTAATGTCATCTTACCTTTTCTGCATCATCAATTAAATGAAACATTGACAAAGAAATTAATTAGGGTGTTAGGGACTCCATGGTATCAGCTATAAAATCCTGCCAAATCCAGCTGTACAGAAGGAGTCCATAGCTAAAATTCTGTGTTCTGAACAGTAAGATCTAATCTATAAATTTAAAGAACTTGTAATTCCATTGTGATGATGTATTATACATTCTCATGCAATCTGAATTACTATGTTTAAGAAGTGCAATCCAAGAAACAAAATGCATGAGGAAAGTAATGCCTTTGTTA
>VZTN01010914.1:14081-116423 GCA_013400515.1 Erpornis zantholeuca | reverse complement strand
TGCTAACCAGTGTTGCTAACCTGTACTAATTTCAATTTCCCCTTGCAGTAATGCGTAGAAATCCATTCGGGATGGACATTTGCTGTCGGAAAGGATCCAGAAGCCCACTCCAGGAGCTGTATAATCCCACTCAGGTGAGTGTCTTATGGCTATAATTAAGCTTCTTACTCCTGCATACAAATACAGTCTCTTTACATGGTATTTTGGTCTGTTTTTCTTATTTACATGCAAAAGTTACCTTCATTCGGGAGAACTGATCCTGGAACCTGCAGGGTTTAGCTATAAAGTTCTACAGTTTAAGCTAAGGGCCTGATTTTTAAAGCCTTTTAGTCATCTTAATGATGTGGACTCCTCCAAAATCTTTTCTTAGGTACCCAAAAGCCTTAAAAGGGTATACTTTTTAGATCTATCTAGAAGCCGAGGTGTTGTGTTGATATAGAGTGGCAGGGTAGGGTGAGAGAATGTGATATGATCTTCACGAGACAAGGAGTGCAGCAAGGCTGTAAATTGCAATAATAATACATGAATATCATTGATATGATTATCAGGTATGAATATTGATATGCCTTTCCTGTCCTGGTTCCTGGCTTGTATGCAGTCTAGACAAACACTAGCTCCTGTTCTTCCTTACACTGTGTGCTATTCAACACTTGACTGTCTTGATGGGAGCTTAGGATAACTTCAGTTATCACTCCTCTTGTGACAAGCAGCATAGGAAAACTACCTGAAATTCATGTTCCTGTTTGCTCCTCTAAATCAATTTATTCCCTACATGTGGGCTGAATTGGCACATTCAGGAGAAGCATTTCCTGTTGGCAGCTGAGAGGAAGTGCTGCCATTGAGAGAAAATGCCAGCTGACTATTAAACATATTTATTAAAGTTTAACAACCGCCTATTATATATTTATCCATCAATGAATACATTGAGTTTTACTAAATTGGCTATTAAGGAAAGTGACTATCCCAGTAAATCTAACTTGTTAGATTTAACAAGGCAGTAAATGTTTTAAATACTGTTTGATTATGAAGAGACTCACTATATAGTGTGCAAAATGAAGTCTGAGGGATTTAAAGTATTTACATAAAGAATTGACAGCAACCCAAAGATATGTGGTATCTGTTATATAGTGCAGTAAAGCTCCATTTGCTCGTTAGCGTTGTTTTTATGAACACAGGCTGACTTTCTAATTCAATTCCAATTCTGGGCATGGCTGGGAACATAAGTTTGTCATGCTATTATACCACCCTTTATTGACCATTATGGGAGTCAGCACTGCATAAATGGAAAGTGCATGCAGAAGCCCTGAAGAAGAACAATCCAGTGCTACAAAGGAAAACTATTAGCATTTGTAGGTTAAATTTAAAGGCTCTGTGCAGATGCTCAAGATGACCAGATAAGGGAGAAGAGACTGGCTGTGTAGTTAGTCTCTCTGGGGTCTGCTGTATGTCAGTCAAAACCTTTTTGCCCTTTAACATCATTAAAGGCCAAGCTATAAGAAAGAAACATGCACTGAAGAGCCATAATCCCAGACCCCTTGCAAACTTAGACAACTGAAGAGATTTCCTGAGCTTCCTGAAGCGGAGGACATGTCTGGCAGCTCCTTTGCTGCCTCTCCTTCATTTCTGTGTACCCTGACCAAGCAAACCATTAGCATCTCTTTCAGGGCTCACCTGTGAGCCAGCCAGAGCATCAATGTTGGATGAAGTGCAGCAGTTCTGGCAGCTGATGTTGAACTAAAGAGATGATGTTTTTTATGCAGAAGTGTTTCCATCAGCTTGCCGATATCCATTTTTATCAATCTTTTAATTTTTTTTTCATTTTTTTGTTTTTAGTTGGTTCTTGATTTTTTTGGAAGCGGCTTTGCATGCTGCCCTCAGTACTAGACAGACAGACAAATGAGTGTATGCAGTCTGGGAAAACAGTAACAAGAAAAGGCAGTGAGTAGAGGCTGCCAGAGAAAACAACAGACTGGAGATGACACCTAGAATGTTTCATGACATATATGTTTCATTTTTTCTTTCCATTTTTGCCCAAAGAGATGTCTGTCTCACCTTTCTTAAGGTGGCAGATTAGAGACTAGTGTGCATTCTGGCAGGAAGGTGCTTGTTCCTTAAGAGTTCAGCAGTACTTGTAAGGGTGGGGGGATGGAGATCGGATCTCTCATGTTTCCTTGCTGAAGCAGTCGCAATCAGCTATTTGTAGAGTCAGCTCAGAAGTCAATAGATAATAACTATGCAAGAAGACAAGGCCAGGCTGGATGGAAGCTCTAGTAGAAGGTGTCCCTGCTCAAAGCAATTGGAATGAGATGATCTTTGAGGTCCCTTCCAGCCCAAGCCATTCTTTGGTTCTACGAAGACATTTTTGGCCCAAATCTCTCTCTTACTGATCTAGGTAATGAAAATAGTTAGATCTTTAACCTTTGACTATCAGAACCTGTTGGACTCCTGATGTAGCGAATCCACGTTTCTCTCCTGGGTGCCAGTGGCTGCGTGTGCCATCACAGAAACTCTCTGGCACTCAGTTCAGCTGCCTCAGAGCAACAGCAGAGCTGATCGAGCAGATATTTGTAGTTCTCCTTGTAGCTCAAAATAATATGGGTAATTTAAACACCAAACTTAGGCCACTGAAAGATGCTCTGAAGCTGTGGTTTTGGATTACTACAAGCTAGGCATAGCTGTGATTTTTTTAAGGGTAGGAAACTTTAAATTTGAGATGTACTAAGAACCCATACTGCCTTGCATTCTGCATGCTCCTGGCTGCTCCCTGCCTGGGGAGATGAGAGTTTGGCCATCGTTTGAAATAGGTGTTGGGTAGGGTCAATACTCACTGAGATTTCAGGTGCTGTAGTTTAAAGTGAATAAGGTTTTTCTGCTGTGTGTTTAATATCAAGTTGCACTGCTCTCATAAAACCAGATGGAGACAGGTTGATTTACACCAGCTGAGAGTTTGACTGTGGTTATTTACTATGTTGACATATAACAGCCTCTCTGATCCTGGCCTGTTGTTTCCTTCTATGGAGTTACTTGAGTTGTTTGCAGATGCCATCATTTGTCTCTTGAATTTTTTTTGGCCTGGTGAATGATGGTGAAAAGGAAAGAGACAGGAAAGGAAAAGAGAAGAGAAGGAAAAAAAATAATAATAGTGAAAAAAAAACAGAAGTAAAGATTTGGCTTCAGGAAATTCAAATGTATCAATGATCTGGAGGTGACTGAATGGGTTGTTTGGTGTCTTGGAGGAGCCGAATGTTAGAATGGCAGTCAGACAGAAAACTCATCACAATTGTTCCTGTGGTGACTGGAGAAAGAGAGGACAAATGGGTGGAGATAGCACTTGGATTAGGGCTTGAGAGAGCGTCCCTGACAAAGCCCATGTGGTATTTATGCCTTAGCTGGGTGTCTGGCCTTGTGATTATTATAAAAGTAAGAACAACACATTTGCTCTTTTGCCTGTGGTAATAAAGCAGAAAATAGGAAGTGCATTTGTCTGTGGACAAAAGATTTCTTCTCCAGGGCTTTCACTGCAAGATTTTTCATGAGCACTAATATACCATGAGAGCAAGAAAAGTCAATATAACCGAACTAGATTTACACTGAGTACGTGGTTTTCCAGGCTGTGGTCTCCTCATACGTGGCAGGCAATGTGTAGCATATCTGAGACCCTGTTATCTCTTCCTCTGCCTTTCATTTTCAGGTGGAGGTTTAGTAATAAGCTGCAGAGATACCAGTGGCAAATTTTGAGGGCCAAAATGGACTGTTTATTTAATGATTTTATTAAAAAGCCCCATAAGTATAAACGGAAAGAGGATTCAAACACACAAGTAGCAAAGGAGACAATGTAGATGTGACTGAACACAGATGAAGGGCCCTGCAGGAATGTGACACAAGCTACATTTTATCTTGTGTGGATTCGGTGGGGGTTTTTTTGCATATGAAACCCCAGGAATTTAAGAATGTGGGTAAACAAATACTTGCAAGACGTATAGAAAACAAGATATACAACTGTGTCTTGTAATTTACATGGCCGTGTCCAGCCCCACTGCTCCAAGAATAACAGGTAATTGTGGGTCAGCCCCATGAGCTGGAGTCACCAGAAGTTCAGAATTGGGTAACATTACTCACACTTTCATGGTTAACATTGATCTCTTTGGTGCTGTGATCGTGCTGCTGAATTACAAGAAGCTGCAAAACAAAATAGACCAAATGTTAGAGGAATGGGAAATAATTGCGTCTTTAAGGTTAGATTTTGTCTTCTAGTTGGCAAGATTAACATGTAATTCTTATTAAATACAAATGACACCATTGCTTAGTCTGTCTAGACTTCTGGAAGAACACAGAAAAGATAAAGTTCTGTATCCAACAAGATCCAAATTCAAGGATGAGTTTTTTTCAGTATCTAGTTTGACATTGCCTAACTTTAATACATGAATCAACCTGACTGTTTTGCTAAAGGTCATGCTGTTTGCTGTGTTACTTGCTTTTGCAAACACATCTCTTTTTCTCCATCAAGGAGAGGTATTTCTAGGTGTCTTCTTTTGGTGTAGCTGGAGCCAGGTCTAGTAATTTGCTAAAACTGGTGAGCCAGAGCTGTAGACCTGTGTTTGTTGCCTTTGTGCTATGAAATTGTGTTGGACTGGTTTGGTGCAGTCTTTCCAAAATGACCCATTTCTTTTGTTACTTCTATTTTTTCCCCTCCTCTCCTTCCTACCAGGAGAAGTAAGTGAACTGTTGCCTTGCAGACAGTGTTTATACATCCTCAGTCACCTCAAGCCACAAATGCTGCTTTTTGGGAGCTGCCCTGTGATTATGTGTGGCTTAGACTGCTTGGATAGCACAAGCAAATATGAACCTAATTTGTCCCCCATCACTCACCTTGCTTATAGTTTCCTATCTTCAATTGATTTCTGCTCCCTAGGATGACTCTGTGGGCAGCTGTACCCGTTCCTGGTCAGAGGTTTGTGGTCTGAGCTCTGTGTAGACATCGTGCACAGCACTTTGGATCAAAGGTCCCAGTGCTGAAGAGCTGGTGTTCCTGTCCTTGGTGAGCCTGAGGCACCGAGCACTGTGCAGTTTGTTTCAGTGTGCTCTGGCTTCTCATTCTCAGAAACACAAGAACAAAAGAGGTCATTGAGAAGGATGAAAGGTCTGGTTCACCTGTTGGTTTGTCTTCAGCAGCAAGTGACCAGACTATGAGAAAGAACCCATGATAACTCTTCCAGAGCACAAGAACCTGTGGGTCATAAGCTTCCTGAGACTCATGTTTTCATCAGCTGTACCAAGCAAGAAAAGCCTGAGATGACAGACAATTACCATATCATTCAAAAAGGGGAGAAAACAAGTAGATCTCCAAAGTTACTTGCCAATTCCAGTAAGACAAGAAAATTACACCAGCACTGTACAACAGTGCTATCCATTATTTTTTCTCCAGTTTTTGAGTAGATATGTTCCAGGTTTCAGATTTGTTCCTTGAGACAGCGTTAGAGCTATCATGGGAAGTGAACTTTCCAGTGTGAGAAAAAGTGCAGTTTATCTAAAGAACAGTATGTTAGAATTTATTGATGCTTTGCAGCTGAGTTGTAAATATGTATGTGTCCTTATGGAGGGCAAGAAGTGACCCAAGAGTTCTACCAGTACTGAAAACATATGTTGTGTGATTGATGCTGATCTTGGCAGGAAAACCTGTGTAGATGATAACAGCACCGTAAGTACGGCTCATAATCACAGTATTTGATTGATCACAGATTAAAAACTCCTTAATGGGAAAGGTGCAGAATGGAGACATAAGGAAGAACAGTCAATGTGCAATGCCAAAAATTAGGTACCTACTCCCGGTGGTAAACAACAACTTCATGTGTAATTAGCCTTGTTCGCTGCAGCAAAATACCTGCTGATGAAAGAGGAGATAATTGATTTAGTCCATGGATGACTTCTTATGCAGAGACATTACTTACTGTCATGCTTGGAAGTCATAAAGCAGCAGCTGGCCTGGGATGAAATATTACATTAACCTTAGCAGAAAAATTGCACTAGTGAGAATGCTTTGTTATTAATTACTGATTACAAATGATAAGAGCTGGTTTTAGATGCTGAGGAAATGACTTGGGGAGGGGAAGGTTTCAGGTATGGTGTGCTTCATAGATCATTCATTGTGACATGATGGATACCTTTGTAAGTCAAGAGGAATTAATCAGACAAGTATGTACAGTAACTACCAGCACTCAAGGCTAGAATTATCCCCAGGACATGCTCATTCAAGTTCCTGCAGTGCATTGGGATGAATTTTTGGGCACCTGTGTTTAATAAAAGACTTGTTACCTGCGTGAAATGAAAGGAAATACAGTCTCACTCAAAGTAGATCACATTTCCCAGATAGCAATAGAAGCAGCACCTCATTTTAATTTCTCCAGTCCTTGATTTGTATTTTATTATTTTGAGAGCATATGAGTTTTACTGTAAAAGATTTCTGGAGGCATAAAAGTATGAGGAGAGGTTTAATAATGCAAGAGGCATGGCCAAAACCAGAAGGGTTGTATGTGCTGGAGGTGAAACAGGATAAGACAGCTTTCAAAACTGTATGCATGCAGTGTTTGGGCTCTCTGTTAGACAAGCACTTGGACAGCTGGGTAGAGAGAAGACCTCTACTCCAACACTTGGACCTGGTGCTCTTCAGTGGCTTTTTGTGTCTAATTGTCTCCAAATTAGACCTCTGGAGACCTGAATCATGTTGGTTCAGACAAATGCTTGCTCTGAACTCAGTAATATTCAAATGGGACACCTCACCTGCATCTTTCTCTGCATGAAGTTCCTCATTTCTCCTCCCCATTTTTAAGTTCTGTACCAGAAAAGCTGGATAATCATACTTCAGAATGCAGGGGGATATGGCAGTTTGGAGAATCAGAAAGCAAAGGGCAGTGGGAGGATGTCAGTGTTTGCAAATAGGTGGCATGAGCACAGATTTCTGCCCCAAGTCCCTGCAGAGCAGAGTGTGTCCTTTCTGTCTGTGCTCCAAGCATCAGAAATCACCCAAGTGCTCCAGCATCACTGGCTACGTTGCAGTATCCCAGGGTTTTCAGCCTAGACCTTGTAAACTGTAGCCTCTCTTGCTTGTTTCTGGTGCTAGTAGTTTTGGGGCAGCTTTTTCCATTGTGTGAAGGAGAGCAGCTGTGTTTGATTAAACATCTGCCTTCTTTTCCCTGGGTTGTTTGTTTTTTGTTTTTTGGGTTTTTTTTTAATTGAAGAGGTTTCTTAACTGCAGCAGAGTTGTTGCCCACTTGTGACAGGGCCAGATGATCTCTTTAAATCCTGAGAGCCCAGCTGCAACCTCTCTCTCCCCTGAGGAACTGTAATGTATCTCAATAGATGTAAAATCAGAGAATACAGACATACAATCTGTCTACCGGTACTTGTAATTCTTATTTACTGTAATTTTAAGGAGGGACAGAAGTTAGTAAATTTGCAATTAGTTTCAAGAGATTAGATTCCCCAAGTCCCACTTTTGTAGACTTAACTGTATGTGATGCAGAACCTCAAGTTCTATAAAATGGCCTGTAATATCCATTGATATTGTATGTAAGGTCAATATGTATTAATCATTCACTTTTTCACTTTCTACAATATAAATTAATTATGATAATGTAATAAGCTGCACCTTACCAAAGCTTTCTTCAGTAAAAGTGCAATAATCTTGTCTATTTATGCAGAGAAATTCAGGAATGTTTCTCTGTGTATGCCACAGATGTAGGAAGATTAAAATACTGCCCTTTGAAAGATGGGGCTGCAGGAGCCAGCGTGTCTTTTGGGATTCCTGTGCTAAGGAAATTCATGGTACTATGGGGAGACAGGCTGTAGAGGTTTTATACAAAGTGTGTAAATCATCAAATCAAGCACAGATTATTTAAGGAGTCTTCCTAAGGAAGTTTTCTTTTAGTTGAAATTTGTGGGGAAGCGTGAGGCGAGTCAAGCCAGGTGCTGCAGTCCAGTCTGTATTTAGTGTGCTGGAAAAGCAGGCTTCCCCTCCTGTGGGGCTGCTCCCTGTGGTTATGGACAGGGCTGAGCAGAAAGGTCAGCTGGAAAACACAGTTTGTGGATGGCTGAAAGCAGCTGTGAGTTTGGGCTGCGCTCTTCCAGTTGTAGTAGCTGGAAACACTTGGGTTGGCTTGGAGTTAATCTCACAGGGGAGTGTGTGTGTGGATAATGGTGGCCTTGAGGTGATGGAACCATGCATGCCAGACTGGGCAGGTCATGTATCCAGTGCAGTGAGTGTCCTCAGTCTCTCCTGTTCATGCTCTCATGTGTTCTGAAACTAAACAGAAGAAAGGAGCAGGATTTCAGGCTGACAGACTCTTCATTAAGCCTCTGTCATGATGATCTGAGGATATAATAGAATAACAGCCACGGTTGATTTAAGACCTTGTGTGCTTGTCTGTTGATCTAGTAAAACAAGGAGAAAATGCTGCCTTGCCCTGATGGTCTTGTTTGGTGACATCAAACCCTTGTGACAGCAGTAATTAACAGTTCACTGAATCCAGAGTACAAACTGGAGGGTCCTGGGCTATTCCTGCCAGTGCTCAGGGTGCTCTCACAGGACCAGGAGCCAAATCTGCAAGCAGAGGACATGTGCCCTGTGCAGGGGAAACACCCAACTGCTGGTTGTTGGAGCTGTCCTTATATTTGTTTGTTTAATCAGCAGACTGAAAGATTGATTGTTTTAGTAATCATCACCTGGGCCAGGCACACTTAAACTGCTTTTATTCACTAGTTTTCAGGCCTTGCTTCTTACTCACATGGAACATGTGAGGAAAGAAAAGGAAAGAAAAGTATTTTTACATGGTAATACCTATACAGCATTTGAACACAGCAAAAAAAAGAAAGTGTTTATGTTGTGTATGTCTTTTTTTTTCTCTATAAATAACAGTACCTATCACACTGAGACTACTCAAGTAGATCATTATTAGTCTTCTTAACCTATGGCAGTTGTATATTCTGGTGTGCATGGGATCTTGTATCTGAACCATCCCTGTGTTTGTGAGGCAATGGCAAAATGTGGGAGGGGGAATGAAAAAAAAAATATTTTCTTCAGTGATGCTTTTGTGTAGTTGCACTGGAGGGAAGAGTGGCTTTGTATTCTAGGTTTTCCAGCATGCTGTCAGTGTAGATGTTTCTATCCATTTATAACCTTGGGAGAAAAGAGAAACTTGATCTATTGAAAATTGATGGCAAAACTCCCAAGCTCTTAAGAGGCCAAACTTCGAGTTAAAAGATCTGATCCAGGGCATAAGAAAGGAGCTATATTTGTGAGTATTTTTTTATATGTCTTTTCAGCATTCCACACATTCTATTGCACTAGAAAATACTGAAGGTCTTATGCCCAAAAGATTTCCCTTTCTGTTTTCCCCTGGTAGTGACATAATAAATATAGCCAAACCAAAGAGACTTAGAAAATTTACAGTGCACTGACACTGATGTGTATTTCTGGTGCCTGGAAAATCCAGGAAGGAGTGTTCCTTTCTTTTCAACCTTAAATCACATCTGAACAGTACTCTGAGTGTTGTCCAGCACGGGGCTAAAAGCAAAACATTACATCCACGTTTTAGAGGAACAGTAAAAAATCATAACGTCCCCACAGTCAGACTGCCTGGCTGTACAGCAAATTAGCAACCTCTGTAGCTATCAAATTCATGCCTTAATATAAGTCTTTTCTCCCTGTAAATGTGGGCTGTGGCTTAGATCATTTCAGACAAGCATCTGGGGATTAGTAAGAGGAAGTGAATATTAATTCAATTAGAGGACATAAGATGAAGGTACAAGCTGGTGTGGGGAATTGACATCAGGAGCCCAAGTAACAAAGACATCTCTATAGCTGGGAGAGGACAGTTTCATCTGTTCAAGTCAGACTTGGCTATTGCCTTGCATATATTTTACTTATGAAATAGTAGTTGAAGGGGTTGTGTTTACATAGCAGTAGAGTTAAGTGTCATATTTTGTGAACTAAGCCTGGCTGACAATAGATGGATGAAAGATCTGGAGAGCAGATGCATAGTGGTAGCTTTCAGTTCATTTTGATGCATTAAATATTCATAAAAAACTGAGCTGAATGAGAAAATAAATGTTTAGTTGAACTGGTAAGGAGAAGCTGAAATCACTGGTACTTCTCCAAAAGTGTGGCGCCTTACTAATGTAAATTGAATTAAGGGGAAGGAGAGATATGCAGTATTAGGCACTGATTTCTTTCTGTAAGAGATTGTTGTGCCAGTGACATCTGTCTGTAAATAGCCAAAAATCACTATTCTGAGCACAGGAGAGGCTTTGTCATTCTTTCATTTCCATAGCTTTGGACCTACAAAAGCATATCCATGCATTTCCTTATTCTTAAATGCCATGTATTTACAGCCTGGAAACCAAGTCCTTTCACACTGCATTTTCCAGCCAGGAGCAGACTCTCATGATGGGGGTAAGCCCTGGATCTGTAGACTTCTCTCACCCCTTCTATGTACATTCATTTGTGCATGATTTTCTGCTAATCTGAGTCTTCACCTGAAGAAAATGGGCACTCTGCTCAGCTCCCTGCCTGATGCTTTTGGCTGATGCTGAGCTACAGTCAGGAGTCCTCAGAGATGCTTTTGTGGAGCCACACAGTGAAAGAACGAGTAAGAGACTCTTCTCCCCCTGAAAATTACAGTCTCGTTTATTTGTTTATTTTGGCCAACTAGTGCAAAAACAAACCAGGTAAAAGAAAAAAAAAATCTGTTTGCTGGTAAAAAGAACATTACACTAAAGTAATGGCAGGCCAGGCCTTGTGTTTGTTTAAATGGAGGGAGCCAGAAAACAGGTAATGCAAGACCTATAGTTTCACCTTCAACAACCACTAAAGAAGTCATGGGACACTGAGATGTAAATGCATGTGAGTATTTGTTTTCAAAAGGGGTGTACCAGGTCTCTCCCTGATTCTGCTTACGATCCCTGAATCACACAGCCACTGATCTGTAACAGGAAGACTGGTGGAATCTTCAAGCACCACCTTTATGCCTTGCACAGAGTATCATGTGCTGGTCCTCTTTGAGACACCCACTTCAATTTTCACTTGGGCTGTTAAGTGAGTTACTATATAAAATATTGACACTGAAGGAAGAAAACTGCCTTTTTACCCAAGTGTAAATGATCTTGAAACAAAATACGTGGGATAAAAGAATGATTTCTTAGGCAGGTTTAATGAATAATTGATTTTTGCTTCTCATGACATTATCGATGTAATTAAATCTGTGGCTAAAGAAGTAAGACAGAAGATATCATCCACTAAGACACTGAATCTCTTTATCCCACCACTGGCAAAGTACTGTCATCTGTTATTAAAGGCTCTCCTGCAGTCGTGCGAGTTCAGGATCTGTCTTGTCACTTACAAGTTGGTCTCGTGTAAGTGCCGACATGATAAAAATCCGTGTATTCAATCTGTTATCCGCATCCAAAAATAACCTAAATAAGCTTCCTTCCCTGCTAAACCTGCTCCTGTCTTTGGAAGCTGTACACTGAAATGATTTTTGCTTTGTGCAGATTGGCTTTGTGCAGGGTATGTGGATACTGGTGTGTGTTTCCAGTTGACCTGTCGCAGAGCTATGGGTGGTCACTAACTTGGGTCACTCACCAGGCCCCACCAGATGGTTGCTGTTGTGATTTCTTTTGCTCTGTTAAGAGTATGTTGAAAAATCAGAAAGGACTGAGGAATAAGAAGAGGGGGGATAGGAAAGCAGTCTGAATGCAGCTGGGCTTGGCCAGTGTGTATATCTTTAGAAAACATACCTGTACAGGGCTATGGTTTCTTCACGTGGGTTCTGTCTTGGAGAAATGGGGCATGGGGGGTAATTGCAGAGGGCAAGCAAGGATAAAACTAAAGGCAAGGGCTCAGTCTGCAGTTGCAGGCACTGAAAGTGCATTGATTTAGAAACTGAGAGTTATATATTTATTACTCTTAACAGCTACTTTATTACTTACTTAACAGTTGCTTTATTTTGCAAAATTAATTCTGAGAAACAGTTTTTGACTTTCCACTAAGTAACATCTCCAGGACACCGCAGTGGTTTCCTAGAATAACTCACTCCCTTGTGAATCGTCACTGTCACACACATCAGCCTCAGGTCCCTTACACGGTGAAGTGCCAGAGTGTGTTTCACTGCAAAGCTACAAGTCCACGTGGAATAAGAAATCTAAATACTGTACTGTGTGGTAGGTTGGCGTGTAGGTGACCAAATGGTCTGATGTATTTTGAAAGTCAACAGAGATCTTTTTGCAGATGTCGGAGCAGCCCGTTGTATCACACATAAGAGGAGTTTCATTCAGTGGCTACTGAAGTCACAAGAAGACTCCCCTGTGGCTTAGTTTGCCTTAGGGACAGTCCCTTAGTTTCAGAGACGTAGGGAAATGCTCCACTCACATGGTTAACAGCTCTGATTGTGTTATAAATACTGCACCAAGCAACTGTTCCTGGAGAACTCCCGTCTGTTCAGTGATACTCAGCCCTGCATACTGCAGCCCGTGGCTCCAAGTGTGGCAGCATTAATGCTTTCCTTGAATCCCCATCGAAATGATGACACAGTAATCAGCACCACTTCAAAGTCGCAGCAGCAGTGGCCTGGCAAGGCGTAGTTCTTGTTCCTGCTGTGCAGCAGGATGTTCAGCCAGTGCCTGAGCCAGTTTGCACCATCAGCACACCATACATTCTAATACCAGATCTTCCATTAGTGCTTTGAGTCATCAGATCGTCGTGTCTCTGATACACTTGTAATGCCTCTAACAGCTATGCCTGTTTATCTGTTTCTCAGGGGCACATTGGTGGTATAATTATTGTCTGCATAGTGTTTTGATCATAAAAATGACAAGTGTAATTACTGGTTACAAGTTAAATTGTGCATCTACCAAAACTACACAGCTGCCATGTGATGTATCTCTTAAATTCCTCATTTACTTGAAGGCAAGCCAAGTATTTGCTCCTTTCTATAATTATCTAAATCAAAACGTACCCGTTTGATTTTTCTGACAAGTATCTTTGTCACTGCAGCCTCCACCAACATATATTGAGTCTGAAATGTTCATCTAAATGACTTCAGGGAGAACCAGTGTTTGTGTGGAGGCCTTTATAGACCAAGGGCAAACTGCTTTCTCATGCACAAATATGAACATGAGTGTGTGCATGCCCCAGCTGCTGGTGAAATCCATGAATTAGGGATGTGCTCAGTCCTGCCAACAGATTTTGTACCAGTCTTGAAAAGGGATGGTTTTGTATGCCCAGTGCTTCATTATGCATACAAAATACGCATTAGCAAACCTGCATTTTGATTCCACAAGATGTACTTGCATGACTGGCTATAGATGGCTCTTCTGTAGTCCAGCTGCCGAGCTTTGAGCTGAAACAAGTATTTCTGAATGGGAAGAGTAATTGTTTCAGCTCAGAATTAAGTGGCTAATCATTAGGAATTCAATTGGCATGAAATGCACAACATTAATCATGATTCACTAACGTGTCAATGATGTGGATGTAGGGTGTGTGCTCCACTGAAATTCGCTAATTGATATATCTGGTTTTTATTGAAAGGGATTGATGTGGGCTCTGTTGTTAAGCAGGATATGGGAGTGTTCAGACCTGCAGGGGTTTTAAAGAGACTGCCCTGCTGTTCAAGGGCACATGTTAGTGAGGGCTGAAACCCTTAGAAAGGTACTTTTTTTTTTTTCTTTTTCTGGAATCTGATGTTAAGATTGACACCAAAGATGTATCTTGAAAAAAGTACTGTGCCTACCCTGGGTGTCCCTTATGCCCTGACAAGGGAGTCCCAGCTTGCAGCAGGAGCAGGGGACAGAGGTGCTCGTGCTTTATGCAGATCTGGTCCAGTGTGGAGGGAGGACATTGCCACCTGCCTGACAGCTTTTACCAGCAGCCTCAGCCCCCAGAGGAATGGGCCAGCTGTGATCTGTGTCCCAACAGGCTGCAGAGGACCTCTGCATCAGCTTCCCAACTCCAGAGAGCCAGAGTCCTACACCTGGGGCTGTTTCTGCACAGTCTTGCTGTTGCCTCTGTCACCCTGAAATGCTTTTGATCTCCATTCTGAAGCTACTGAAAATACGATACTATAACATAACAAATGTTGATGAATATTAAACTGAATAACATCTGGCTTATTCTGAATAACTTCAGTTGAAATGTTGCTATTTCCCAGTATTGTGGAAAATTCCCTTTTTGCTTACCAGCAGTTACTGCATGTCTCTGAAACAAAATTATTCCTTGTGTTCATTTGTTTTGCAGCCATGTGAACTCCCGTGTTGAGAATTAAAAAAGTCTCCTACATTTAATGCCCAAGGGCACAAATGTAACCTGTTCAAATATCATTCTTCAATTATCCTTTGAATCATCTGCCTTCCAACTCTTCTCAGATTCTGTAAAATACCCTTCTGACTACCTATCCAAAGAAATAGTACATCTGTTCTTTCAACTCATTTCCCTAAACTGTAATCAAGCACTGTCTGTGCAGTAAAAATGAAAAGGAATGTCTATCTGGAACAGCATTCTTCACTTTTATTATTGGAAAATGCGTTAATATTCCCTTATCAAGCATACCCATTTAACAAATCATTCAATTTCCTTCCACATTCAGCTATTTTTAAAAGAAGAATGCACAGAAAGCCATTCTTTCCTGATCATAAAGGCCCAAGCTTGATTTATTTCTTATTCTTGTAGTTTCATGAAACCTAAAAATAGATTAAGGTAAATAGCCTTTTGTTGAAGCAAAGCAAAAAGATTATAGGCCCTTACTATATCTGGTCTAAGCTGTCATTTATGTTAAGGCAGGTTAGCACAGAGTGTTAATGGGAGTTATGTTTAGGCTTATGGTAAAAACTTGTGTGTCTTAGGTTGCAGTCTTATTTCCAGCCTGGTTACTGCAATTAGAAAAGTGTGTGATTCATTCAGGTTTCTAGTGGTTTGATATTGGGGACAGGCACTCAAGCACTTCAGAAAGTGCTTCTTTTTCTGTCTCCACTCAGAGGAAAAGAAATGGAGGGAGCCCTTCAGCTACTCAACTTGGAGGCTTATTTTCTTTTCCATTTGATGTGGAGGCTTTATGAAGTTCCTTGAGTAGGGAAGGACTGCAGACCAGGTGCCTTAGTCTGCCAAATGCAAACAGCATCGTTTTTGCATTCACTCTGCCCACTTTCCACTGGCATAGGGCTAACACCAGGTTCAGGGCAGTGGAGGGTTGGCCTGAAGCAGCCACAACTGGGTGCCTTCTTGTGGGTCCTTGCAAGGCAGCAGCCATATCCAGATGTGTCCAACTGAGGTTGGCTTTTGGACAGATTCCAGCCACATCTTTCCAGGCAGGATCTGTCCAGCTGCAGGAAATGCTGCTCTCTGTGGTCCAGCTGTCTAAGGTATGAAAAGAAATGGTGACCACCCACCTTCCCCAGCAGCAAACACGAGCTCGCCAGGGCTCTGCACTGTTCCTGGATGTGCTGGCACTCAGGAACTGCTGCTGTGCTGCACCAAAGAGAGCTGAACAGTCCCAGGGGCCAGAAGATCTCCTTCAATGGTGGCCAAGCACCATTAAAAAGCTGTGTATCATGCCTTAGGTCTGTTTAGCTCAGGAAGAAGGGGAACATTTGTTGGTTTTAAGATAATTAGAAAATTAGAGATAGTCACTTGGTGTTGGTTTTCCCAAAAGACTGTGATACCATGGGTTTTCTGAGATTCCCAAGTGCCTAGGATGTAGGCACTTGAAAATCTCACTCAGAGACTCTAGAAGGCAGTTAAACCTTAATATTCATTAATATCAGTCTTGTTGGGCACCAGGCAATGTTAAAAGCTAGGCCTTTAGGGGATTTAGGGGTATCAGCAGTACCCAGGGTGGAGACAGTCTGCACGCAGCTGAGTAGTTACACTGGCACGGGAGATGCTTGATCAGATCAGTGCAGAAGCAAAGCACTCAGCTCCTGCTCAGTCAGAGCCTATAAATACATTCAATTAAGTGAAGACAACTGTATGTTCGTGTTCAAGGCAGTATTCAACTCCATGCAGTGTTTGGCTCCATTAATTATCAGCCTTTGACTGTTCTTGTAAGTGCTGAAATCCCGAGGAAAACATAAGGTCCATTAAGACTTGCTGCTTCCCCAGACATACAGATAGCACACAATTTGCAAGCACTAGGATTCCCAAGCTGCTTTTTTAAATCTTGAAACACCACATGTGTACTTATTTTAATATGTCTGTAAAAAAAGCCAAAAACTTCACACAAAAAGACAGCAATTTTGGTGAAATTAAGGGGTTTTTTGACCACTAGCATCTAGTAAAATTTAAAATCTGTGATTATTCAGTAGCTAAGGAAAATAAAGCCATGGCAGGGGAAAAAAAAGTCCTGCTGATATGCCCTTTTAGAAGAGACCTAACATCAATAATTCTTGCTCTGTGCATTAAGTTTTAATCTGTAGACAGGCACTCTGTGCATAGCAGGGTGTCTGTGGAGTCATCAGTGAGAGCTAATAAATGCCTGTCATATGAAGAATGCATTACAGAGGGAGCCAAGTTAAGTGAATCATTTAGTTAGCATTAGTCATTTTTCATTAATATTTTTAACTGTAGTGTTATCCACTATGCGTTAGGTAGGATAGAGAGGATAATGCCTGCAATGCACTTTATCCTAAAAACAAAGATCTCTTCCAAATTGTGTGTTGTTCTTATCAGGATGAACGTTTCATCTGTGATCTCAATGGTGTCTTTTATATTTATTTAAGACTACAGGAACCCAGATGGGAAAGGAAATCATTTCATCACATGGCGTGGCATTAACCAGCACTGGCCATTTACATTAACAGCAATTGAATAGTAATAGCTGTGCTGGAAATGGAAATACCCATAAGCACGCTTAATACTGGGTATTAAAAATAGCACTGGAAAGGAATTTCCACAATAGCAAATGCATTATTCCAGTCGGTGTGTTCCATTCTGGGATATACATCTGCTCCTGTGATCCTGCTCAGCCATGGCCTCTGAAGCAAAACCAGACTGGGACCACTGGGGACAGAGGTGGGAGAGAGCAGGGCACTGTCCCTGACCCTGCAGGTCCTGCTCTGGACTCGAGGCACTGCTGGGCAGAGCTCCCTTTTGTTCCACGTCATTCATTTGGGGGCTGCGTGAAGCCAGGGTCCTGACAGTCTGTCAGCATGGAAGAGTTACAAGAATAAATATATTTGATCTTACTTGTGCTCATAATTTTTTCCATAGGATAATGTGCTTCTGCCACTTTACACTTTTTCCTCTTTAGCTGTTTTTTTTTCATTACTGTCTGTTCTAAATTCACGGATTCTGTTTTCTAAATGTAATAATGGCATGGTTGGGCATACACGTGAAGATGAATCCTTCCCAAGATGCTGATCATTTAACAGACAGAGTAAGAGGTATGCACTTGAGGTGTGATATAAAGGCTTGTTAGCATGGATTTAAGATTAATCTCAAATTTGCATCATTCTCAACTTACATCCGTAATGTTCCACTTCTAAAACTACTCTCCAGTAGTCACAGAGGCTCCAAGGAGACAGGGAAGAAATTAAAATACATTTTAGAAACTCTTACAAATTACTTTGCACAGCTCTTTCTCAACTGTGACAAATTGAAAGTGAAGTTTTATGGTTCAGTATCTCTGAAAGTTAGAAAGGGACATTGTAATTCTCTTTGGAAGAATGAGACACTGCCTTTTAAAGCATCAAAAGCTTTGGTCTCTGCTTTTGATGAGTTGTGAAATATCAGCTCCAAAACATGTAATTGTCTTGGAACTAAAATTTGCACATATTCCAACTCAGGCTAATATTATCCAGTGGGAAATGAATTTGCACTGTAGAGGGAAATACATACAATTTTTATTTGTGGAGTAAATTACTCTTGCTGCTATTATCTATGTAAAGTGTCCCAAATTATTTTATTCTATATGTTCCAAAAGTAATTTACTCATATGTATGGACATGAATTTTTTATTTTCTGAAAGATGTGGAACTGTCAGATGTGGATTTAACCACAAATCAGATATGTTACAGCATCTGTTGCTGTTCCCTTGGGCCAGGCAGGCAGACAAGATGAACAGTATCCAGCCATCAGTTCCTTGCAGTAATTTTCTGTGACTGTGAAGTAATGCTGTGTCTGGAGGATCAGAACATGTCCATGGCAAGTGGGACTGCAACCACGATGTCTGTTTCTATGCAGCACTGAATGACTCCTAAATGTTAACACTATATCTGGTGCCAAAATAACCTTTGTCTTTAATGCTTGATTTTAGAGTAAGGTTCATGGGAGTGATGCAGAGAACTCCAGTCAGGTACTGTGGTATGAGCACTGTGGTCCTGTGGTGGAAAGCAATGATTAGGACATGGCTGTAAATCTGTGGGAGAGGTAAATTTAAGAGAGGCTATCAAGCATTAGCCAATTTGCATATCAGATGAATCTCAGGAAAAGTGATTTGGACACATAAATATTCCACCTTTCTGGGCAGTGTCTGTGTGCTCACTATCAGCACCAATAGCTTCTTTAACGAGTAGAAATATCTCACTGTTTCACATTCTCCAGGGCTTGATTTTTGTAAGTGAACTGCTGATTCAGTTCTACCTCACAAAATAACTCAGTTTGGCAATAATTCAAGGCTAAAAATGTGAGCTGTAACTGCCTGCTCTTTATCAAACAAGCAATTACACCGAGCAGTGCATCATTCCATCAAGCAATGTTTAAATTCTTCTAATTGTGTTTTAGAAAGTGATGTTTCCTGGTTTTGCCTTTGTTCCTCAGTGGCTCCCAGTACTCTGGCTGTAGGCAGCCCACTGCAGTGGCTCACTGTGATAGTGTTTGCTCCTGGCCTCTGCAGGCTTTGAGGGGTCAGGGTTGGTGAGGAAATGCTAATGTGTTTTTCTTGCTTAAGCTCAAGCTTGCTTGAACTTACTGATCCTTTAACCAGACTGAATCATCTGACTGGGTCTTGATCTGCTTTCTGTGTCCTTTCCCCCACTCAGCAGCCACTCAGCACTAAAGGTTTTACTGGAGTATTTCACAAGATCCTTTTTCTATCACGTTCCTACTTCCTCTGTGTATCATTTGTACTTCTTCAGATCTTATATAGAGAGCTGCAGGGATTTACATAAGATCTGTATTTTTGACCTTTAGTCTTGGATGGACCACTTTGTCATCAAAGACCCCTTTAGGATCTGCACATCTTAAATTTGAAAGCCAGCATTTGTCTTTGTTCAGTGGGGCTGATGTTACTCACTGAATTCATGTAGCCAAGCCCACCCTTTGCTTGCCACTGATAAGGTAAGAGGGCCACTGAATCAAATGGTCTTTGGATGGGATACTCTGGAGGTGGTGAGAGGAGCCTGTGCTTCCCTTGTGTGCTCATTTTTGAAGATGTGGTGCAGGACAGAGGTGAAGGTGTGTTTTCTAGGATTGCTGTAAATAATGCTTCAGGCATCCAGCACCGTGGAGAATTTCAAAGTGCAATTCTGACATAAAATAGATGCTGCACAAAACATTAAATATGCAGGTCCTGTGCTCTCAGCTGATGCTGGGATGGGCTTCTTGAGTTTCTCGTTTTGAAGCTCCGTTTGGGTTCTGAAAACTGGGAATATTTTTATCTCTTCCTTCTCTTCCTGTCCCCCTCCCCCCACCCCAATGTAATGAGGGAAAAAAAAGTTTTAGTCGCCCAAATAAAATCCACAGGGAGGCTGCTGCAGGCTCTAAAATTTCCAGTTTGGTCTATTTTTGCCCTCATTGCCAGTGTCTCAGAGGTGGAGTGCAGTAGCTTGGCTCAACTTCTTGTCTTTGGTGTGTCAGTAATTGTCTAAGTCTGAAATAATCTCAGCAGGATTGTTCGATGGTGGAAAAGGAGAAATAGGGTGTAAGATGGACTTTTTTTATCAGGACTGATTCTGAAGGATTGTGAACAGTAAAATCCTGCAGCAGGTCAGATGTTGGAGCTTGGGCTGTATTTTTAATCACTTGGCATTGTGTATAAATAACCAGGTTTGTGAAGTAGAGTGGTTCTGTATTTGCATTAATGCTTTTCAGAACTAAGGCATGTTTCAAAGGAAGAAAATTCTCATTTTTAGCTTCTGTGAAAGCCTCATGGTGGTTTCATGATTTGGGTGGATATACAGTGATCACCATTAAAAAAATAGAACATACCAGATCAAGGCTAAACCCAGAACAACACAGGATTTCCCTGAATTTGGAATATTTAATGCTTCTGCCTGTTGAGACACTGTGATCTGATAAGCAGTGATCTCTGTAGATAGCCATATAAATTAATATCTAAGCTCATACGGAAAACATGTCCTTCAGAGATAATTCTGTATCTTTTGGTAAAAGCCTTGAAAAACACTGGCAGAATACCACTTCTCTTGCTTGGTTGTTTTTCCTTGTTATTGCAGACATCCTAGCGAACCCAAAATGGAAGTCCTAAAAATTGCATTATGCTGTCAACCCCTGTCACAGAAGTACAATAGTTGTTTTATCATTGGCAGCTGCTTCTTTAAGTAATGACTTCTAAGCTATACCCCTACACTTGAGCAGTGTGCACTAAGTCATATATTCTAAATCAGTTTAAAATGGAGCAGAGATGAGATTCCTGCCTGTTAACATAGGACTAAGAAGGGATTAATAAAACCTAAAAAAAGAAGTCTGTTATGGCCACTGCAGTCATAAATAAGGTTTATAGTTCCGTCTCCCCACCAAATGGTAAGGAACCTCTGGTACTTGTGCAATAATTTTGAGTGCAGTAATTGTCAGTCTTGTATAGCTTAGAATTGCATTTACCAGGTGTTTGTCCTGCTGTCTGCTTCCTGAACACTCAGCACCTTTTGACCTATTTTTGATGAGTTGATTGCTTGTGAGACACCTCTCCATTATTGCTGTTTAAAAATCCCATGCTGACATTCTCAGCTTAGGAGCCTTGGTGACATGTCACGAGCTGATGAGGTGCATGCAACAGATAAATATTGTGATATAAGGAAGGCTCAAGTGAAAACCAGCAGTGAAAACCCTGCTACCTTCTCACAACAGAGAGCACATTTAAATGTATTCTTCAAAACATCAAAGGGCTGGGCATCACCAGGGTGCTGTTCAGCTGTGAGGCTCTTCAAGCTGTATTGAGTGAGGCTCTCGGTTAGTGCTCTAAGGGTTATTGCACCCCTCACCATAATTCCTGGGCTCTGCCGCCTTCTGCGTTGCCCTGGCTTCGTGCACTGCTGGGTGCTGAGACCTTCCTTAGCAGAGTTCATAGTCAACTGTGAGCTTCAAGAGTGAGCTTGAATAAATTGGCAAATTGAGGCTTGTATGGGGAATGCTGTATTACTGAATCTCTGTCCTTTTTACATAAGATATTAGCTGCAGTTGCCAACTGCCAATCCTGACAGTGTGGGTGAATGTTGGAGAGGCAGTGATTAGGGAAACTGAACTGTGTGGTTGTTCTTCCTCTGCTTTCTTCATTATTCATAAATTCACAGTTAGTGTCTCTGTAGTTAATAATTCTCTGTACTTCTGTACAGCCTTCAATCAGAGGATCTCTAGTACTGTGTGAACAGCAATGAATCAGCATCCTCTCACTTTCTGTGGACACTTTTAATTCTGCTTCAGTGTCTTGCCCAGTGCAAGTGTGCTCTGTGCTGCCCTTGGAGCACTGAACTTCAATTTTTTAAGGTCATTACTCCAATGTACTAAAAGCATCTAGCCTTCATAGAATCAAAGATTGGTTTGGGTTAGAAGGGACCTTAATGGATGGTTGGACCACCTAGTTCCAACCCCATCCCATCGGCAGGGACACCTTCCACTGGACCAGGCACATCTAACAACAGCACTTGTTTTTCAGGGTTAGATTCACGACAGTAGCAGAAGGAGAGTTACTGGTGGGTTCCCCATACTTGTTAGCTTGTAGCTAATGTTTCTCAACCTGAAGGACACAGAGTCAGGTCTGTGACTTAGAATCGTACAATAGTTAGGGTTGGAAGGGACTTTTAAAGGTCATCCAATCCAGCCCCCCTGCCATGGGCAGGGTCATCTTCAACTAGGTCAGGTTGCTCAGAGCCCAGTACAATCTGGCCTTGAACACTTCCAGAGATGAGACATCTACAGCCTCTCTGGGCAACCTGTTCTAGTGTTTCACCACTCTCATTGTAAAAAAAAAAAAAAAAAAAAATCTTCATTATATCTAGTCTAAATCTACCCTCTTTCCATTCAAACCATTCTCCCATTGCCCAGTCACTCCATGCTGTTGTCAAATGTCTCTCTCCAGCACTAGGACACTAGGTTTTGGAATTAAGGCATCTTAGATCTAATTTCCACTCGAATGGATGTTGATTATTTGTACAAACTTACACCACAGAGACCAAAGAGGCTACAAGCATATTGCCTGATAGCTGAGCAGTAAGCGAGTGTGAGAGAGATGGTGCCACAGATTGTTCATGTATTGCTCACTGTCCTTTGGGGTGAAATGGCACTTCATTTTTCTGACTGTTTTGATTTTCTTCATACGTGGCCAGAATTGTTCTGGTTCTGTGCTGGGGAAATAAAATATCTGGTTTGGTTGAAAATGTCACATTTTGCACTGGGCAATAATTTGCATATTTCTGCAGATGTGTTTCAACAGCTCTGGGTGTTTGCTATTAATGCAGTGTTATAAATAAAGCAAAGGGTGTTTGTAACACATAGAGAAGAAAGGTTTTGATCTAAGAGACTGGAATAAATGCAGTCTTACTTAAGAGAGAATGAACAAATTAGGCCAACTGAATATCCTTAAATTCATGGAAATCTTCGTCTGAAATTGCCTTCGGTCTCCTGATTTAATCAGTATGCTAGCAACCCTCCTAATGAAGTTATGTCTTATCTAATAGGCTTTCTAGGCTTATTAGGCAATGACTAAGTTTCAAGATAAGACTTGCAGCTAAGAAGTAGAAAACTCTAACCATTAGAAATCTCTCCAGCAAAGTGGCTAAGTTTCTGTAGCACTGAGCAGACTTGGAATTGGCAGGATTCAAAGTGGTCACAGTATTAAACACTGAAATGTGTAGTTTGCAAATGAGGATCATTGCTTAGAGAGGAGCCACCAGGACAGTTTTGGTTGTATAAAGGTTTAATTTTCAACTTTGTCTTTAGAGGACTTTCACTTCTTCCTTACGTTTGCTTTTCTTCATCAACCTTTGCACGGTGCCCTTTAGTGGGATAGTTTCAATGCTGCTTTGACACGAACCTACGCATGCTTTCATCAAGTAAGCTGTTTCTGAAGACATGTTCATTGAAATCTATCCCCATTTGCCTGATCTTGATTGCATTCAGTTCACAAGGTGATGTGTTGCATGATTCATTAAATGCCTGATACACGCTAGGCCTTTTCAAGATTGACAAAATAGGCATGGTGAAAATGTCAGTAATCTTCCCCAGAAATGCCAGTCATTTTCTTATCAGCACGCTTCCGTACAGCTATATTGTTTCAGCTCTTTCACTTTCTTCCTACTCATCTTTCAAAATATAAAGAAGTTGCAGTGGTAGCTACAGGTAAGTCTGCTGTTTCCACCCTGGAAATTACAGTGTCACGGGATCTTTCACCTCTCCTCTGCCTCTTGCTCCCTCTTTCCTCTGTCAGTGCAGCAGAGCAGTTGATGCTACTGGGTCAACAGGGTTTTGTATACAAAGAGGTGGAAGAATGGGGCTGTTGAGGTCAAAATCTCTTTTGTAGTGAAATGTGCTCTCTAAATTTGCCAAAGGGCTCAGCTGGTACCCTCTGCCTCAAGACTGTAATGTTTACCAGCAGGAATCAACTCCTGGAGCAGTTTCAGTGCAGAAGGAACAAGTGCAGAAGCTGCACATCATGCTTTTCTGTCTCCTAAGCAGTTCTTTGTGTAAAAGGAAAATTCATTTGTCAGTGTGACAGCTGAAGCAAAATGTCTTTGTAACCTATACAGTGTTCTGAAGGGCACAGCAATAACATTTAATGACAAACCTTAATGTAAATTGTGCTTTCTCACCGGAGTCCTCCTTTCAAATCAACAGCTTTACATAAATCTGTTACTAAGAAAAACATGCAAGTGGAATAACATGTCTGTTAATAGAAGCTTCAAAGGTCATAGATTTTTACAGCAAAAGTAGACAGTGCCTGGAGGGACATAATTCTTCCTGTTGTAACTACACATTGTTTCTCTTTAAAACACTGGGTTTACATTCTATTGGAAACAGAGCTAGTCCTCCTTTGCGTGGACTCTGTAGGCTTCTTAAAGTCAGTGGAAGCGTTTCTGGGAAAGTAGAATTGTATCTCTTGTGTTTTCTGCTTCTCTAGAAACTAGACTAATGTGGATCTGTCCAGAGGCAAGTATTAAAGGCTCTGATTTTTCCAGAAATAGGACATTAAATATAGAGCATGTTGGTGACACCTGCGAGGCTTGGTGTTGTATTATCTGTCATCAGTACATGGCAGCCTGGAAGTTTAAGGAGGTGAAAACCTTTAACTACAAAGTAAATGTCTTGCTACAGTATTTGTGTACTTGTTAATGCCTCCAGCAGTCCCAACAGCAGAGAGGGGAGACACGTCTGCCAGGCTGGGGCGGCACAGGCACTCCTTCCATGCTCCCCTTTGGCATCATTTACAACCTGCCTTATTTTCTTGCTTTGTTTACCTTGGTGAGGGAAAAAAGCCTGCTAGGAAAAGACAAAGAAATATGTTTTGAGACTGGATTTATCTGAAGGATGGCAATGCATTCAGTCATTAGCCCAGGCATAGCTTTGGAGCGGGCAGGTTGGGTGGAAGGGATGTTGGTGCTGGAGGCTACTCACTCAGGCTGTAGCTGAAGACAGTGAGGCTGCACCTGGTTGAAGGTGGGCAGGGTAAGGTGGCATTATTCAGGCTTGAAGTGTAAGGGGAAAAACAGACGGCTTGAAGAAGAAAAAATCCATCTTCTTAGGCAAGGCTCAGTGTAGCAGCTCGTTATGGCTGGAGTGCTTTACCTGCCACAGCCACGGTCTCTGGGTTGCTCCAGGGGACTCCCACTGCCCCATTTGTCAGGATTATGGATATCCTGCTTGGAAACACCATTACTGAATGTACTTCCCCTTTGGCTTATTAGGAGCTGCAAAAGCTCTTCCAAATGTGCTGTCCACATAGTCTCTAATTTGTTTGGTCTTTGTGCTGTCCAGATAGCATACTACATGGTTACATTTGCCAATTTGTTATAAAATTCATGAAAATACCAGTATTGTGTTGGGAAAGTAAATATTTTTTTCTTTTGGTGTCTTAATTTATTTCAGAAAAAAACATCCTTTTAAGTTGGGACCCCACTTTGTAGGGTTTCACTTAGTCTATCTCTTAATAAAGCTTAGATTAACATACAGATCTCAAGACAGCATTTAGCCTGTATAATGTCACTGTTCTCTTTTGCCTCATCCTATTTCAATTTCTACTCTCTATCAACAGCAATCTTCATCTCCTCTACACCTGAAGAGAGAGTGGAGAAAATTAGACCTCCCAGCTTAGCCTGTATGCATTAACCCTTCTTTAGCACAATCAATCCCTGTAAAATAAAGGAAATTATATTAGGCAAGCATTGCCATCTTATTCAAATAGATGATAAAAGTATTAAGAACATAAGGTCATATACTTAGTCAATTGAATGGACATAATAGTACTGAATGCTTATCCACATGACAGTTGATACAGAATTTGACCTCTGCTTTTATGTTAATATTTGCCTATCTCCTGCTGCTTCTGAGAAGATAAGTTCTTTCTTCTGAAATTGAATAGCATTATCTGTCGACCTAATTATAATAATTATTATTATTGTTAATATTATGCATGTACAATAGGGCTTAAAAGGTGCAAATTGGGTAAAAATTGTGCTTAGTCAAGAAAAGCTGTGTTGCTCTAATGGATCAGTGATAGAACTCTAGTCAACTGAGACAAGTGGTGTTGGAGGCAGCTTTGATATTTCAACTTTAACTGTTCCTCCAAACTTTATATTTGCATGAAATACTTAATGCAAGTCCGCATGACGTTTGGTTTCAAATGACAGCTGTTTCCTTTTAATTTGCACAGAGATATTGCAAAACCCAGAGGAATTTCTGTAGTGAAGTTTTAAAATCCCTCCTCTTTTCCCTCCCAGATCTCCCAGTGAGGATAACAGTTGCTGCCTCTCAGTGTTACTGTGCAAGAAAACCAGATGACAGCTGAGCTGTAGAAAATTTATGATTTAGTCTAAAACACAGACTTGAAGAAGGGGTTGTTTTTAGGTTTCCAGTCATGCATTTAAACACTTGTTTAGGAGCCTCCAAAGCTGAGGTTTGCAGTCATTCCCTGGATGCTGGCACCCTCCTGGGTAGGGCAGTGGCAGCAGCCCCCGTGGGGCCTGACAGACACTGGGATTCCGTTTAGGGACTCGAGTGGGACCAAAATGCAAAAGGCTTGGGCTTGCCCCATGTCTTTGTTAAACCATGCAGATATTACAGGAGTTAGTTGAGAACGTGACCCATTGTATGAAGATCTCATCTTGTAAGGTGAAGCAGATGAGAGGTTCCCATCCCTGTTTTACAGGTGGTGAAATGAAGCGTGGAGAGATTACATTGCTTGGTGGAAATCACAGGGGAAGCCAAGGAGAGAATAACAATTGAACCAAGGTCTCAGGAAGGCTGTTCTTTGCCTTTAATTAGTCTGTCAGAAACATGCCATAGTTCCTTATACAGTGTATCAGTAATTACAAAAGCATACACAGCAGCCTGTGTTTGGAGGGTTGCCCAGACAGGAAAACAAAACTGTTTGTTGAGCAAGTAATGGGATTTGTATGAAGGCATAATAAATGAAATTTATTTGAAGGTAGCTTAGTAGATACATGGTGAGGAGAGGCAAGGTGTACTCCGTGCAGTGAGAAAATGCAGTAGTTGTCTTTCTATTAAATTAAAGTGTGAATATCCCTACTAACTTACTAACAAATCTGTTAGTGGTTTTCTATGTCTGGAAGCATAATTAGAGTTGCTGGCAACAAATGCCACATCTGGCAGTGGAGAAGAATGTAGCACCTCTTGTTACTGTGTTCAGGCAGCAGCAGAGCTTGGTGCCTGTAGCTTTGCTGGACAGTGCTGTGCAGAGGTGTAGGTGGTGTCTGTCCCCAGGGCCATGCTCATCTCACCCTTGTGAGGCAAGAAAAGAAATAAATTAAAAAGTAAAGAACCTTTATAGAACATGCAGCTTCTGCTAAGGAGATTGGTAAAGACTTGGGCCAATACCTGCTCCTCTCAAGGTATTGGGCACCTGAGCAGAGTCTCTTTCTGCTAACCCTCTAGAGGGGCTGCCTGACTGCAGCTCTTAATTGGCAGCATTATTTGGCATTCCGAATTTTGCAGAGATGATCCCTTAAAAGCTGAGAGGGACCAGCTGATGGCTTTTTGATGTGTCTGTATGGCAAACACCAACAATTTTGTTAGATTTAATAGTTGCCTTAGTATTTTCTGTACTAATGATGCCTGGAGCTGTGATGGCAGTGACAGACCTGTCCAGCTGATCTGAAGGACACACTAAAGTGTGGGTGAGTGGGAGCCAGCCCATCTTTAACCTGTCCTTTGTCATGTCCCCAGCAAATCCAGCCACAAGGACCATACCACAGTAACAAGGCTGAGCTCAGTAACCACCAGGGCTGGCCTTGGCTTTTCCTTCTTTCAGCAGAGCCGTGTGGTAGCTCTGCTCAGTGAAATCTGGAAAAACAGTCTTTGCAGAGGTGAGCCCTTTGTTAGCTGCAGGTAGATGTTGACTTCTGCTGAGGATTTTCAATAGCAATTTCCTGAGAGTTCTCTGAAAGCCATTTTCCCATTCAATGTCATTTCCATACATGACAGCAGCCTTTTCTGAAGGAACACCCTAAATTACTAGAAAAGTTGACTCATCTGTTGCTTTCCTGAAGAATAATCTTTAATTCATGATCTGTTCACTGTGGGCTGGGTGCTACTTAGCCGTGGATTTGAGAGGGAGTTTGGCTTGTTTAAAGGCTTCAGTATTAAGCCCATTGGGTTTAGCTGAATGTTTCTTGGAACATAAAAGCTTGGGAGACTGATAAGGCACACGAGTTCTATTATTAATTTATTATTTCTTTTAAGACATACTTTTGTGTGTGATTCAGTTGTTGAAGAATAAAAAGACAAGCTCTGAGCTGCCCCACACCTCTCTAGA
Organism: Erpornis zantholeuca; assembly: GCA_013400515.1. Classification (NCBI taxonomy): domain Eukaryota; kingdom Metazoa; phylum Chordata; class Aves; order Passeriformes; family Timaliidae; genus Erpornis; species Erpornis zantholeuca. The sequence continues at coordinate 88,224 of VZTN01010914.1, read as the reverse complement.
GATGACTGGCATTTTGTGAAATCAGACACTTAAAGGATTTAACAGTTAATATGCAGCTGATGATAAGAAGCAGGGCTTGGTTTAAACCCCCATTAATGTCAATAGAAATAATTCTTGTTAACTTCAGGGGTGGACTTCGGATCCTAATGCAAGAGAGTGCATGTATTTGAAGTAACCAGGCTGGGCAGTCCTACACATGGATTGTCTGCTGCTGACAGTGAAGGTGCTGGAGCTTCCCTCAGAGAATATCTCAGTTACTTGGGAGAATGATGGATGCAAGCTGAAGGTCTGGAGGTGAAATTTTATTTTCTCTAAAAGCATGCAAGGTATTCAAAACCTGTCTCTCTAGTCTTCTAGTACTGCCTAACTTCCTGGACTGTTGGTTTTTCAGAAAATAATGTTGGGAAACTTACATAAGGATGTTTTGTTTCGGTGGTTTTTTCTTGCCAGACCTAGATGAACTTGTTATTGATAATGTATTCCAGCATCTTTAGGAGACTGCACTGCAATAGGCTTATGAGAACTGTTCATGTCATTAAGCCTCCATGAAAAATGACAAATTGGATTTAAAAAATCCAGTTTCTTCAAATCATTACATTGTTGAAATACTCTTAAAGAAAAATCTGTTCTAGCTTGTCATAGTTAGGAATCTCCTAAGTGAACAAAAATGAATTTTGCATGAATCTAACTAAAAATATTTTAATTATTTTCCTTCCTACTTTGACATCTGATTAGAACTCTGCAAGGGAAAAAGGCAACTCTCATGGTCTCATCCTCTCTGAGATACCTCAGGAGGTAAAGGAAAAAGACAAGGGTGTCTGCAAATGAGCCTAAGTTGGAGTCTGTGCCCTGTAACCATATCTCCTGTGTCTGGCTTGTGTGGCTGCAGGGTGAATACCTGCATACAAAGCAGCTGGGAAGTTCAGACCTCAATCGTAAGCCTAGATTTGGATTCATTAAGTGATTCTCCTTCTATTGTATCTATTGTTTGTACCCAAAGTACACTGGGACCTAGCAGAGTCTTAAATTTGGGGTTTTATGATAATTGCAAGACCACCCCACGCCATACATGATAGCACTGAAATGAGTGGCTGCCTGTTCATCCCACAGCCTAAAGGAGAAATCAAAGTCTCCTGGATGAAACCCCAAATCACTCTTCAACCTGCACAGCCTAACAGGGGTGGAAGAATATCCTCTTTTATTCTGTCTGTGGTGAAATGTGCTGTTAAAACCAATTTCCCCAGAAACAGCACAGTTTTATGGTGATTTATGCACTGAAGCAGGTCTGGCATTTAGATCCCTACTTGGTTCTTTATTATACTGTTATCACTCAGACCACCTCTACATTCAGAGAAAAGTGGCTTTCTGACTGAAAATAAATTTTTGCAAAGGTATTTCAGTTTTCATCAGTAATGTCTGGGGTTTTGTTAAAAATAAGGAGCCAACTAAAAATCCTCAGCCCAATACAGCAGTCAGACAGTGAAAGACAGAGCTGCATGTTTGCAAGCCTTCATGTTTTCAGCCCTGGAAGGGAAAATATGTACAGCAAGTAGAGCACAGCACCGTGTATGTGTACATTGGGGTGATGGTAATAGTCAATCACAGAGCTGGTCAATTTATTCTGCCTGGCGGCAGAGAATGTGCTGTAGATACACCCATGACTGAGATCATTCACAACAGCTGTAAATGTATGTGGGGGAGAGAAAACTATATTCTGACAAACCAAATTTCAACAGGGTATGCCAGGCACCTTCTGAAATGGATAGCTGGGTGTCCAAAGCGCTCATGCAAAGCCTTGAAAGTTGCCTCTTTGACATGTGAGAAGGGGTCTGCTAAATGAAGTGGGAAATACTGTGGAGGTAGTGTGGGTTCAGTAGCGTTAGTCCATTCAGGTCCTACTGTGCTTGGCAGTTTTCAGTAACCCAGTGCAGCACTGGTAGAGATGTGTTAACAGGGAGGGCTGAGCATAATAGCAGGCATTGTACCCTCGTCACGCATTCAGCAACACGCTGTACAAATTATCAGAGGGGTATGTCAGCAGGATGTAAGCCTTTGCTAGTCATCTGTCTTGTGGGATTCCTGCCTGGCAAAGGCCCTCTGTGACGTATCTTCTCACTTCCCAGTATCAATGCAACAAGTATTTGAATATTTCCATATAATTTGTTCCAAAGGGAATATAGAGGATGTGAGAGAGCGAAAAGAGACGGAGATTTCTATTTTGCTCAGAACAGAGGGTTTTTTTACCCCTTCTCCATTATTAAATTGAAAAACACCATCAGCTGGGGGGAATACTTAATATGAAACAGTAGTGAAGATGTCATTACAGCATTTTTCTTCTTCAGAGCTCTGCCCACTGGAGCCCAAAATCCTGGCACAGAGGGATGCTGGCTTCTTTGCTTTTCTATCTTATGTTGACCACTTTTTTAGGTATTTTTTTCAGCACCTGGTTCACAACACACTGCAGAAAAATAGAGGTGAGATCCAGGTATATCACAAAACACCACCTGAAGATGAGTCCCTGTTTTTTCCTACGAGAGGGGTCTAACATCAGTGAATGCAAGGCACAGCTCCTGGCACAGACAGTGTATTGTGCACTCTCAGGGAGTGAACTCCATAATCAGGGAGTCTGTCTCCATCTCCTGCTGCAATCAACAGCGTTTTAAAGGCTCCATTCAAAGTCAGTGCTCCAGCACTGACTTTGTTGCTGCAGCTCACAGCACATGCCTGGCTTCTTGGGAGAGCAATGGCCGGTGATAAACACAGAGCTGGTAAGGAAGTATCTCATGAAAGTCCTTAGTGATGTGCTGATGGAGGAGAGCTATCCCTGGCATTCTTAAATAAAGAGAAGTTTTTTGTTACACAGGATCTCTTAGGGAGGGGAGGAATAGGAGTGTTTGGGATCGGATGCTCTCTTGACCTGGTATTCTTTGCTCAAGTTTGGAAACTTGGCAGCCTCAAACTTCATTAAATTTTGATTTTAGTGTATTTAGAAAAGGCTACAGAATGAAGTAGAGCAGTTTTGGCTCTACCAAAGCAGTTTTGATAGGGAGCTTTCATGCTGTCTATTAACTGTAAATTTTAATGTGTGCTTTGTGTTTTGTAAGGTAGGGAAACTTAGTGGCTCTTCTTTGCCTCTAAGTCTTTTGCTTTCCATATCTTTTCAGGTTGTTCCCATTGAAGTGGTTTCCGCCTCAAAGAGCACATGCCTCAGCATTGCAAATGGGCAGAGGGCTCAAATTCACACTGCTGATTTGGGGAACAGATAGATGTTTTAGGTTAGACTCAGAATCATACAATGGCCTGGGTTGGAAGGGATATTGAAGACCATCTAGTTCCAACCTCTGGCCTGGACAGGGACTGCCACAGTGATGCTTAACTGACTGGCCTTTGTGCCAGTCCTTGCCTGGAAGGAAGCCTTTGGGACTCTGCAGCTTTGTAAGCCACAAGCAACTTAGCAGCTGCTCTGCTCAAGTACTCTAATTTTAAATACATACACTTTCATATCTCTCAGTACCATTTGTCACCTTGCAAAGCATCTTTTAATCTTTTCCTGGTTTCAGAGTGCCAGATTCTTGATCACCTGTTGCATACCTTCACATTTTCCCTGACTGCCAGTGAATTCCCATCTTATTGTGCCTTGTCTTCTGGAAAGCTGTCAGCCATCGTCACCTTGCCAGGCAGGCTTTACAAGCAAAAAGCAGCAGATAGAGAGGAATTTGAGTGAGGTCACTCAGCTTTGCCTTCTCATTCATTCCTCTGGTTCCCTCACACTTTAATAGTCACAAGTGGTAACCTATTTTTGTTGAGCCCAATTATAATGAGATTTTTTTAGAAATCCCTGCAGCTGGATGTTTATATTGGCACCAAGGTATGCTTAATGCATATTTTACAGACCAAAGAGCTAATTTTGGGAATCCGCTAGCAGCATTTGAATGCCCCATTATAATGCTAGGATTTGTAAATTGAGGCTTTGAATAGGTTTGGTTTAAGCACTGAGGGAATGAGACGATCTTTAGACCTGGCTGCAAGTTTAGCATCTAATACAAAGTCAGTGGAAAATCAATTCGTCTTTCCATTTGCCTTAATGGAGTTTTGGATCAAACCCATATTCTTAAAAGCATTTGAGTGCATGAATAGTGTCAGGTTTTTAGACAGGTTTTTAATTTGCAAGCCCGAGTAGTTGCTGGTGGAACCCCAGGTATGCAGACATCTGTAGATAGGGCCTTTGCTTCTGAATGACTGTACCAGAGCCTGTGTCCTTGTATCCAGAAAAAAGGGAACTCTTGTTCAGCCTGGTCTAAAAACTCAATGCTTTTTTTTTTTTTTTAAGTAGTTTATTAAATAAATGATACTTCAGAAATATTAGTGTAAAAAGGCAGTCAGCTGACCTCCTTCCTTAAGGAGCACTAGAAAAAAGGGCTTGCTCTGGGCCAGCCACTGCAAGCATATAGCTTCTGCCTTCACCCAAATGCCACAGTGGCTGAAAAAGTATGAGCAAAGCCCTGTAAAAGACAATAGTGAGTTTCCCTGTGTTAAAAAAAAATAAATCAACAGAAGCACTGCTAATCTATATCATTGTGCTATAGATCCTTCAAATGCAAATGGTTTATTACTTTGCCTATACAATAAATTCAATGCAAAAACAACTCTTCACATTCCTTATGCTTTTAACCTTGGCCTTGACTGCTGAAAACGTTCTTTATTTAATGCTTCAGTGTTCCTACTGCTTGGCAAGCTTCTGGTTCAGCACATAAGGGGAATTTGATTGAAAGGCTGTGCTACATTTAGGATCAAATCCTCAGTGGCCAATTCACTAAGGGTGTAGCACAGCTCAGTGAAGGAACAGAACTGCTAAGGTTTGGGGAAGCTGAGGTTGGTTCTAACAAAAAGCAATTGGTTTTTGTGTCAGTGCAAATTGGCAGAAGCCTTCTCCAGCAGGTGCCTTGTTGAACTTGCCCCTGATTTGTGTGAAACCCTCTGTAAGGACAGTGGTGCCACATGGACGTGCTGCGAAGCCTCTCAGAGCTGGGATCTGTAGGTGTGGGAGGGCAGCTTTGCACACTGCATCTTGCACCTCCTGTGTGTGGATCAAGGCAAACACAAGATAATGTGGTTCTGCAAAGTGCCGTGGAAATTTTAGTGTCCTCCATATGGTGCACATGTGCATGCCCGGGGCAGAAGCATCTGCCAGTAAAATACTTGGTGAAGTTTCTTCTGAGTTGCAGTCATGAGTTTGGTTGTTTGAAGTCCAGTCTGACTGCTCCTGGATACTTGATGGTGTTGTCTTTTCTCTTTCTACCCCTCATGTGTGTGAGCTTTATGGCAAAAATCAGAAGTAATGAAACAAAGAGAAGATAGAGATACTAGCATGAACAACATCAAGGCCATTTAAAGCTTCTTGCATGACTTTTATATTTCCTTTCACTGCAGTTGGTTGTTTGCCTTGAGGCAGGAAAGGGAGGTCGGAAATTTGCATGAAGATGGAATTACTTCTACACTTTCCTCTTGGAATTTACATGGGCTACTCAATTTTTTACTGAGGCCTAAGGGGTAATTTCATCAAGGTCCACTTAGGCAGGAGACAACACGTGAGATCAGACTTCCTGATGTGTGGCTTCAGTGCTGCACGAGGCAAGAAAAAAACACCCATGCTTTCCTGCATGAATGCAGGAGGAGTTGTTTGTCTGGGACTTGGATGAGATTCTGGCAAAATGAACTAGCAGTCTGGCTGCTGAGGTGGTTCTACCCTAAGTGTAGCCCTTGGATAGCCCAAAGGAAGCCTGAGGAGGTCTTGGGAGTCCTCTCATGTTGCCACGATGAAATATGACCATGGCCCCTTCCTGGAGTGCTTACATGCTTTTCCAAATTTGAGCTATAAGCAAATAATGAACCTATATAACAGGCACATTTCTCATCCTTAGTCATTCTTGTGCACAAAGAGCTTTGGTATTATTTGGATGGAAAGTTCCAGCTGCAGAGAGCAATCCTTGCTCTTATCAACAGAGTGTTTGCAAATCCTGTCAAGCTTTTAATTTAGGGTAGTTTAAAACTACCTCATTGTCCTTGTTTGAAATCTAAAGAATCTAAGCACTTTTGAAAATGTGGACATTTTCAAATGTCCAGCAAAAATGCTGGACACAGAAATACTTATAAATTTCAACTGGCTCCCCAAGTCTGTACAAAAAGTTAGCAGTAGTATAAGGAATTTTTAATGGATTTTTTTCCCCTATCCCATATTATGTCCAGAGAGCTGCATTAGCCTTTCTATACAGGGGAGGAAGAAGCAAGCCCTCTATAAACTGCTATTTTAAAAGCACCTTGTAACCCTATTATTCAGTTGCTTCTTTTCAAGTTAGTAAAAATCTAACTTTGAGTATAAACAAGGTTTCAGGGAAGGTGTGCAGGGGAGACCCATGGCCAAATTACCTTGAAATTCTGTAGAAATTGGGTACTTGAACTCCTTAGTTTCTTCTGAAAGTCTCAGCCTTAGTCCCCCCCATTGCAGTGGGGTTTTCTGCAGTCTGGCGAAAAATTACTTCCTTTCAGAGCTGAGTAAATCGTAATGATTTAAATCCCATCTTTTACATGTGTTTGGGGGTAAGGGAGATGTTTGTTTATTTATTATAGAATACACTAGCTGGCTGTCTGGCTTGCACTGCCACAGAGAAATGCAATGAGAGGCCCTATTCAAAACCAGCATTAGAGGTGGATGGAGGCTGCAGGGAGCAGCCTGCACAGGGAAGCCTGCCCAGATTGCCCTTCTGTACTCGTGGTTTTTTTGTTTTTGTTTTGCATACCGCTGATGAAATTTTGGACAATTACATGCATTTTTGGTTTGATTTTATGGTTTTCTTCAGAGCAGAGATTGAGAACTTCATTGTGAGTGAATATGGAGGGCAAATGTGGGTATTAGAGCCACTTGATCCTTTATTTCGTCTTGTCCCTGAGCCAGACTGTATCTGCATCATTCATGAAAAGAACCCTGAATGATCACCATCAGCATCAGTGTTAAGTTCACTTGATTTTTGCCCATTTCAGTTTGCAGCCCATCTGACTTGGAGTAAAGGCTTTCTGTGGCCACCCCACAGTATGGGACCAACTGGTACACCTTTATACAGTTTTTCTTTTGGAAAAGCCGTGTTTTGGTTAAGGGTTTCCCTTGATTTTTCGTTAACAGCTATTTAATCTTGCAGAAAGCTTTGGCTTTTGCTGCTGACAGTTAAGACAGTGAATTGAAAACCACTTCTGGAAGGGTTTCTGGCTTACTTTGAGGTATTTTGTCTCTGCAGAGAGGGAGGAAGCAGATCCTGCTGGGCACAGCACCCCTTGTAGGCCATTAGGATCCTGCCTGTTGCCGTCGAAGCACCACAGCCCTGGCCCCATGGGACTAGCATGGCTTTGAGCAGTCTCTGCATCCTGCTGCGCTTGGATTAGTTGACTACTGACCAAGCACATGTCAGCCTTCCCAGGCTGAATTGCTGGGTGCACCTCTAGGGCAAGGAGACAAAATCAGGGAATAGTTGTCTGCACAGATTAATTCTGACTTGTCATGTCTCGTTTGGGCAGTGTGGTGCCTGGCTCAGTGCCTTGGAGAGGCAGCGTGGCTCAGGTGGCAGAGTGATGTGCCACTGAATCCGAGCCTTCAGACAGGGCCCAGAGCTCAGATGAGTGTCCCCAAAAACCCTCATCTTGCCACCCATGTGGTCCTGCATGCAAGTACAATGTGCCCCTGCAGTTTTAAGGTTATTTGACTTAGTGCAGGGCATTTCATTCAAGTTGAGTGGACTGTAAGTAAACTCTGTAAGGCTCCTTCCTTCACTGTTGCTAGATTTTTTTTTCCTTCCTGAAATTACAAGTAACTCATTGCCACTTTTTTCTTACTTCCAGCAAAACTCAGGGGACATCCTCTTTGGGTAGAGAGAGCATCTCTGAGGTCGGAGAAGCCTAAGGCTTGGATGCCGGCCTGCCTCCCTCTGCCCTTCGGCTCCCAGAGAGGGAACCTTTGCTTTTCTGAAATTCCCACCAAAGCCTCTTTGCTTCTGCTTCCCTTTTATTCATTTATTTACAGAAATTATCTTTTCAGAAAAATCTTCAGGATGTGCCCTGAGTGTACCTATGTATTTTTTAAGAGCTTTTAGCTGATTCCCGTGGTGTGAATGATGAGATTGATCAGGGGAATAAAGACCTGTTCAAACAGAGAAGTAGGAGGTCATTCATTACCCTATACCACCGCATACTGCTTGGTTTCCAGCTATTAAGAATACATGAGATACAGGGCTGTTGGAAGTGGACACACAATCCTTATTTTTATACTAAGGTAGACTCTAGCCCCTGTAATTTAACAGTGTCCTCAAAGTCCAGCTTAGATGTTACAGGCTCACGCTTTGAAGTGTGATACTGTTAGCGCTCAAGATACGACAGGCATTAAATTACAGCACTTGTTAAATTACGAATAATTGTCTCCACTCTGCTCAGTTTTGTGTAAGGAAAGAGCCAAGCAAGATTTCCACATTAACCATCTGAGCTCAGTTGTACCATGCCTGTCAAGTAGTGGAACATGCTCAAGTTTCCCATTGCATTTCCACCACTTTCTTGGATTTGTAGGTATTTATTCCCAGCTAAGGAAGTTAGAGGATTTCAGGGTGACCTGTTGGAAATGTGTGGGCATGTCTCTCAATAAGTAATCTGTGACTGCTTTGGCTTAAGGTAAAATTTAGCATCCAGGAGAGCCTGTAGAGGAATAAAGACATGCTTTCTTTCCCCCTGCAGTGCACGGAGCCGGGGCTGGGAGGTGAGCGTGGAACAACACCGACAGTGTTCCCGGACACCCGGCTGCCTTCCCTGCTGTAGTTTTCCACAGTGGCAGAGGGAGTCAAGCAATCTGCAGAGGCAAGGCAAGCCTTTAAAGGAAAATTATGTGCACAGAGAGAAAGAAAATAAGGCAGGGTAGTGATTCCCCAGCCAGCATCTTTGCTGTGTGCGTTCAGTCAGTCTCCAAGCAACCAGCAACGTAATAAGGACACAATGAGTCAGACTCAGACAGTGCCGTTTATGCACCTTCATATCGAGGTCTGTATATATTCAGTGTCTGTGAGCCCAATCTTAGCTTCCTTATCCGTGCTAGTTTATTGAATGTGAGGAGCTGGCAGGCAGCTGGCCACCCTGCATGCTCAGTGCAGCCTCCTCAGCCACATCTCCAGCTGGAGTGGCTTGGGTGCAGGTCATCATCCCCATTTCTGCCAGGCTTCCTTGCAGCCATCTTCAAAGCACACGGCTTATTTCCCAAGGACTCCTTTAGTTTTGCAGCTTCTCCAGTGCTTTGTGCTGAGTCTGTTGCCTTCCTGCTGTAGATTTGCAGCTTGCCTGGGCTTTGAAAGGTGAAGGTGCGTGGAGATGGGTAATGACTTGTCTGGGAAAAGAGGACCCTGAATTTCTGAGCACAGAGGGAGTATAGATAAGAGATGCAGAGCATGTTTGGATTTATTGGCCCTGTCTTGGCGACATTGGCAGTACCTGTGCTTGGCACAGGTAATAGCTTTGCTGAATGCCTGGTCTTGCTGCCAGCGCTGCTGCAGACAGCACAGCTTGGTGTTCGGACAGAGGAAAACATACTGGGGTAGTTTCATCTATTTTAGGTGCGTCATTGGAACGGGCTCAACACAGATATAATAAAGGCACACTTTGTAGCAGAGAGGAAACTACTGAAAGAGAATACTGTTGCAAAAAAAGCATGAAGGAAATTTCCACTGGTCGCAGAAACTCAGCTAGGTACAGGCTCCAGACCAAACCTCCTTCAGTCCCCAGTATTATTCTTTCAGATGAAATCAATATTTATGATTTTTTTTTTAAATTTCAATTAGCACACTTTGAAGGTGATTGATAAATGTAAGAAATCATAAATTCATTACTTTGGGCCTGAAAAATGTTTAACAGACACATCTGAACATGCTCAAGGCCAGCTTGGATAAGGCTTTGAGAGACCTGGTCTCCTGGAAGGTATCTGTGCCCCTGGCAGAGGGTTTGGAACTAGATGATCTTTCAAGGTCCCTTCCATCCCGTGATCTGCATTCTGTGATTCCATGACAGCCCTGACCTGGGGTCCATCAGGGAGGTTCCCTGACAGATCTCTCCAGGTCTGGATGCTGCTGCAGCCACCACTAGCTCTTGTAACCTTAGTGTAGAGGCTCAGAGAATGGTGGACCCCCTTAAAGGTGGGATGTCACACCCAATCCCATCAAAAAAGCTTCAGCAAAAAAGAGCAGGGGAAAAGAAAGAAAATGTTAAAGCATTTACTGTTTGGTTTGATGCATTAGCTCTTTAACGAAACAAAAGCCAACCCAAACCAATAGCACTGTGGACTGATAATTTTTTTATAAAGACAGAAATCAGAGCACTTGGGTCCCCCGCAGAATTTTTACTGTCATAAAGAGCTCCTCTTCACAGCAAGTGTTTTCTCTCATCTAAGGAGTGGAACACAGAAGCCCAGGGAGAGCCCTGCCCCAGCAGTGTGAGCTGGGCCCACTTTGTGGCACACTCCCGAAAGCTTCCTGGTGAAAAAACTGTGTGTAGTCCCAGGCTCCTATCCCCCTGAGAGCCAACCTTTAACAAAACCTCAGGATTTTGGCATGGGTGAAACCCAAGCCCGGTCTCTCTGTGGGACACACTGGTGTTGCTGTGTGGCTTGTAGTGGAAATTAATGGTCAGGTTCTTACAGTAAATGCAGTGCTAGACTGTCCTAGCAGCTAGAGCATGTCACCCCTTCTGAAGAAAAATGGCTCTTTCTCATCGGGGGTTTGAGCAGCAGTCTTAATTTAGGCAATCTCTAAGTCTGTTCATCATTGTGTTTTCACCCATCTGGCTAATATTGGTAATTTTCTTTTCTTGAATGATGCAAACCTTTTTTCCCTCACCTTGGGTGGCAGAAAAAAAAAAAGGCTTTTCTGGAAAATAAAAAACCCTTTTGAGGAAAACAACGAAAAAGAAGTTTATGTATTAAAATAGAAAACTTAGTTTAAAAGACCCAGCTGTGAGGTTGATTCAAAATAGATTTGTTAACCATACAGTCTTGATCCAAACCAAAGATTACTCTTTGTGGATAAAGATTCCCTTTTATTTTGTAAGTTCTTGTACATGTTATTTTAGTCTTCTGGGAAAAAAAAAATCACTAATTTATTTTACCTTTCCACTGCTTTGTTTCCCCTCCCCCGTATTTTACATTTTAGTCTCCATGATCTATAAAAATAACCCTAATTCTCCTCTGCTCTGGATAAACCCATGGCTATTATAAACTAGAAGAAAAAGCCCCTTTCATATTGTTGGTATTGGATGTTGGTTTAATTTCAGTGGGGCTTTCTAAAAGTGTAATGCAAGTAGAGTTTATTACTATTTGAGTCTTTAATTGCTGTAGTAATATTTTTTTACAGCTCCTTATTTTTATGTTTAAGAGTCCCCAGACCCTTTGATTTATTGGCATTGGTGAATGATTGATAAATGATTGAGGTTACTTAGAAAAAGTGAAGGCATTGTATGAAATAGAAGTGGTGCCAGAATGACTGTGCAGGACCCACCAGTGTATTTAATGTGATGCATACTACACAGCTGCTACAAGCTGCAGCCAAAGCCATCACAAATATCAACTGTTCCCTGGGATGAGACTAAAAAATGTAAAAACAATGAGAGTAGGGGGTTTTCCTACTTGTCAGGAGAATTGTGGTGTGTTCTCTTGCAATCTAGCTTTCCCTTTCAGTGTTTGAGGGTGTTTATTTCTGGAATATCATAACCACAAAAGAAAAAAAAAAAAAAGAAAGGTAATAGGCAGGGTTTTCACAGGCACCTAAAACAGTTAGACACCTAATTTCTGTGACATTTCAATGGGAGTTGGTTGTTTTTCTCTCTACTTTGAAATAGCAAATGGGGTTCTGGTTCAGGCTTGTTGAGCTTCCTTACTGCTTCCACTCCTATTGGTTGTTATTCTGCTTACAGAAAATTTGGGGGGCTCAGTTACCCGGCAGAAACTGTATTTTTATATTATTTGTATTTTGTCCCTAAATTCCAAACAGTTTACACTTACCAGAGTAAGAAGTTATGGGTGCATTCCTTGGTGAATGCAGAAGACATTTGCTTTAACAAAACACTTCTGCTGATAGCACTCCCTGTGTTAAGTCACCTCAGGTTGGTTTTTTTCCTTGATGTCTTAAAATGTATTGAAAAGCTGGTTCTTTACGAGGAAGAGTGTAAAGATAAGTGCAGGACGCCTGTGCTGGAAATGAAATGGTCAAACAGTGCAAAAGCTGAACAGCCAGCATTGATTGTTGCCCTTGGCTTGTTTCTTAATTCCTTACTTTTAAAGCTCCTGATACTCTTCCCACTGGAGTACACTTAAGTAGACAGCAATTCCTGGGATGGGTGCTGGATGCTCCTGCTGGCTCAAGCCCCTGCACAGTGGAGAGGGAGCCCTGGTAATTTTGCATTTGTGGCAATGTTTTGTGGAGGCTCGCAGGTAATTGGACACAGACTGTCCCCAGTGTCAGGTCTGTCAGCAGATCTGATCTAGGAAATGCTGGACAGGGCGAGGAAACCAGGACTACCTGCTTTGGCTGGAGTCCCCTGCTGAACTGAACGAAGCGTGACACAGAGCTGCACCCTGACAGGCGCCAGCTGACTCCAGCTGGGATCTGGAGCAAGCCCAGCCACGGCATATGTTCGCAATCAAAATGTCATTAAAAATTCACATAGACAAGTTACTCAGTTTGGAGCCTGTCTGCGAAACTGTGCTCCAGCCGATGCAGTAGCTCGGGCTCGACGTTCCTGGTAATCCTCCCTAATCCTGTGAATCTGCAGGAGATGGGAGAAGGGCACTTGCTCTGATTGGGTTTTCATTTTCTTAATCTTAAGGGAATGATTTCCCTCCCGTCGGGCTTGGTGTGGGTGCCTTCTGAAAGGCTTATCTCTGAACATCACCTCTCTTGGCACACATTCTGCTGAAACGCCGTGTGATGGGGGAAAAAAAAGGGTAATTAATTTTGTCCCTGCATTAATTGTGTGGGCTAATGCTGTCCTCTGGTTTGGACTCTGATTTTGGTTGATAAGTACAAAAGTCATTAAAAGGGTTAATATGTGAGCCCTCCTCCCACTCAGGATGCTGCCGTAGGAAATCCATAGGAAGCAGGTCGTCCACAGGCACCTTAGGAATGAAGTGAGGTGCGCAGTAACATGCAGTGAGTTAGATGAAAACAAGTTTATTCTGGGTTTATACAGCACTCTGGCAATGAAAAATAATTCGATACCAAAAAAGCAACAAATTAGAGGCCCTGGTAATTTGCTGTTGGCAACCACAGTTGTACTTGGGTGCGGCGTGACTGACAGGTCCTGCGGGCTTTCCAGGAATGTCACTGCCACTCGGAAGTGCAGTGGGCTTCACCCTCCTCTGTGGGAGGAGACACTTACCATTAAATATTTCCCTTGGTCCTGTCCTTCTCTTGCAGACCATGTCACAGGTGCCTGCTTCCCAAGGGATTGGGACTCTCTGTGCTGGTCTCCAATAAGAAATCAGTGGAGATTTCCTTCTGGTTTCCTACACAGCAGCTTTCACTGAAGGTGAAGATGGAACTGAAGTTTATGCTGTCCTACTTACCAGAATTTCAGTGCCACCCTTCTTTCTTTCACTACTCTTTCAAAGGTGCAGACAGTCCTTGAAGGAAACAGAGAAGTAGGAGGGGATGATCAAGAAGTCCACTTTTATTGTATCCCAGGGAGAAATCCAGCCCTGAAACCATTGCTTAGGAAGCCAAATTCTTAGCAACTTCTTTGTGGTATGACAGTCTTTGGAAAAATGAAAATCATTAGGTAGTCAGTCCTTGCTTAGAGTTGAGCTTTGGATAAATTAGCAACTCTTCAAGGCACAATTTTGTTAATCGCCAACAATTACATACTTTGTTTTTACATTAGACCAGCTGTGCTGAAAGTTCCTGTGCCTCTAGCGCATTTTCCATTTTTTAATGGGCTTGGTATTAAGCCTCAACAATCAGGAGCTTGTTTTTATGTTGGAAAAAGTTCTCAGTGTGATCCGTAAAATTAACCGGGTAATTTTAGCTTTTTCGTTTTATTTGCGGATTCGTGTTTGTTTGTTTATGAATCCCTTCTTCCCTCATTTTAGTTATTCAAGTACAGTCTTTTTGACTTTGAGGTTATTTTTACATGACAAACACTCAGTTGATCTCAGAAAGAAATGCTTCTAGTTTGGATTAATACAAGTCTGAAAAACTTGGCTGCATGCTTTTGGAATATTAAACAGCTCGATAAGGTGTGAAAATATGTTTTTAATGTTTATTTGCAGATAGTTAAATGCAATGTAAACCAATTTCTGAGTTTATTTGCTTTTATGCATTCACTCTGACATGCAGGCTAACCTCACTTTTGGGATGTGACAAGGACAAACACAGGACTGTGTAGATTAATGGGTGTGTTTGCCACAGCTGAACATGTGGTTCCTTAAGTTCAGGATGTGTAAAAATACAGAGTAAAAACACTGATGGCTTGTGCCAGGCAGACACTGCCTCTGAAGGGTGGGGCTCTGAAAATGCCTGTACGGCATTTCTTTCTTTTTCCTCTTTGGAAAGGAGAATTGGCACAAAAGGAAAACTCTCCTCTTGTCTGAATTACAGAGAAGGTGTGCAGCAGCTGAGGGCACCATGGCTGTAAGGTGCAGGCTGCTCTCGGGGGAGAGCTGTGTAATACCAACTCAAACCATCAATACCGGGCTCTGCAGGGGTTAGATGGGCAAAGAGGTCCTCAGCACAAGCCAGTGTCGAGGCCAGAGTGACCAAGCAATGACTCGTGGTGGACACATCAGAAATGGAGGGCTGAGGTCCTCGTGTGCCGGACCCACGGTGCCTGGATGGGAATGGGGTGAGCATGTCCCAGTACATCCCAGGCTTGTTGGGCTGTTTCTTGGACCTCAACAAACCTCAGTTGAGTCCAGTCAGTATGCCTGTGTTCCAGGAGGTGTGGAAAGTGCGGGTAATTCCTCAAAGTACTGGAGTAAGCAGATACAGGAAAGGGCATCCTGGGGCTCTTACAGCCTCTCTTGGTGATGGAAGTTGACCAAGGACGGCGTTGGTTGGACTGACCAGTTCTCTGGAGCTGTCAGCAGCAGAAATATGGTGACATTCATGGAGTGAGTTTGGATACCAGTTATCACAGCCATGTTAGGTGCTAGCTGGCTCCAGCTGGGCAGGGACAGAGCTTGCTGGTCTTAGTATCTCCTGGTAGTGGTGGGAGAGAGCATTGCCATGGTTCTGTCCCTGCCTCCTTACTCCAGCAGCTCTCAAAAGACCCAAAACCAAGCAGGAGTTAAGTTCCCTGTTGAGTGGGAGGCTGTTCACTGTTGGAACAGTGAAGCTTTGCTCGTTACCAGAATAACTCCTAACTTCTTTTTAATACCCATTGCAGGAAGTTGGTGCTCTTATATCTGAGTAATAAATTCATGGTTTTCTGAGACCCTCTATAAAATAAAACCTGCTGTGGATCTGGTCCAAAGCCCATTTGAGTGAATCACATGGACTCCCGTGGATTTGTCAGTGTTTATGAATCAAGCCCTATAGCTTTCAGTATATTACAAACAGAAAACTCTGTGTTACTATTTTTGGTGAGTCACTTGCTCCTAGATAGCTCTTAACAGAGGAGTGGCACCTTCGGTCAGCACTCTTCCCCAAGGAATTACCTCTCTGCCCCTTCAGAAAAGCAGCTTCTGTTCTTTGAGGCAGATTTTAATTTTGTCGTTTCCGCAGTTAACCGTTCAGTGGTGACACACATTAACCTCATTCTTCTTCCATATTATCGGGTCAGCCCCCATTTATCCAAACAGCCAGGCAGCTCCACCCTGGAGGCCTGGGCTGTGGCAAACCCTCGCACCCCTTCCCAAACGATGCTGCTGCAATGCCTTTGCTGCCAGCTGCTGCACAGGGTTGTTCTGCTCATATGTGCTGGGACATCTCTCTTCTCCCTTGAGGAATCTGAAGCTTGAGATCTCTCCTGTTTTTCCGGAGCAAGCTCTTGGCAGGTGGGGCTTCCGTCTCTGCTGTCATCCAGAGGCATGGCAGCGGGGAGGGACTTTCTACCCCAAAATCATCCTCAGGTGTGGTGTGAGGAAGGGTGGGATGGATTCTCGCTTTATCCACTGTCATATTTTGTGTGCTGGGTACAGACTTTCAGAGTCATTTTGCTACTGCTGAGGCTCTATGACACTTACTGAAAATACACAGGTTGGCAATCATTCTCTTAAACTCTTAGTGCAGTCCCCAAGGCCCAGGTTTCCTGACCATCATCGGCTCCCAAATATAAAAAAAAATTAATGAGTTGCGTATCTTTAAAACAAAACACTCAAAAATGTGTTTGCTTTTATTTCCCCTTTAGTTTCTATGGTTTACATATCTATGTGACTGCAAGCATCAGGGAATTGTCTTGCTTTTCCCCATCTGGTGGGTCTCTGGTAGTTATGTCATCTCGATTGGAATGTCATCTAGGTAGCCTCATCTCGTGTCCCAGAAAATAGTGGGATTGTGAATCTTGCTGTATAATGGAAGCAGCTGACAGCAAGATGTTCTCAGGTCCTGGGTCTTCAAAATGTAATCTGTGTTAGGAAAACTAAAATTAATTCAAAACAAATTTTCCAGATCTTTGAGAGCACATATGAATGGGCTCCTGACAGAACAATCAATCCTTTGTAAATTGAATTCTTGGAGGTTCACTGCTTTAGAGGCTGAATGATAACTAGTGTATCTCTCTTGCACGGTCTAATTTTACAAACCAGTACGTTCTTAAAGGCTAGTTAGGGTTTGGGGCTTTTTCTTCTGTTCTTGTTTTTGTGTGGATTAGCTGCAGAAAAGAGTGACCATTTTGGAATGGATGAATGCATCTGCAAACATCAATTAAATCAATAAAGCAGCACAAGTAATGCCTGATGTGCAATAAAGTCTACAAAAGGTTTACTCATCCAGCCATACAATTTTAGCAGTACAAACAGAAACCCCCACAGACTTAGGATGTGCAGACTGCACAGGCTGGGTAGCTCTATCAGCCCCTTAGCAGGCTGGAAGCTGTTTTGCAGTGGGACATTTGAGCATGACTGTTCTGCAACAGGGCTCAGAGCCAAACTCTTCAGAGCAGCATTTGGCTGATCATTTGGATTGAAACAAATGACACATTGAGATTACCCCTTCCTGCTCCTGCAAGATTTCAGGCAGTGCTGCTTTTATTTTTGTTTGTTTGTTTATTCATGTATTTAAAAGAGGGAGGTATTTCAGTGCTTATGAAAAGCCAGTACCCAGCAGGACTGAGAACAGTCTGAAATGATGCTGGCAAGCGCCAAGGCATTTCCTTCACCCCACCAAAGCACCCCAGGCTTTCCTGACAATAGCCCTATTCCCTTCTGCAGCCCTCCAGAGCAATGACTGAAAATTGCACCTCTGTGTTGATTTCTTGTTGTTGTTTTTTTGGAATATATAGCGTGTATGTGTTTTAGTCTTTATTAGCCACCATTAAAAAGTAAATGAAACAACCAACAACAAATGAAGCTTTTATTTCAAGCAGAGTTAGGTTAAACAAATGATCAGTCCTTAGCTGAAGGAGTCAATATAGTGGTTACAGAAAGCAGACCAGAAAACATACAGAACTGCTTTAGGAAAAGAAAAAAACCCACCCCCAGACAGCAGGAAACAAAGAGTTATTCAATTGATCAAGTGATAGACGCCTGTGAAGGGGTCAAGGGGTGCAAGACCTTGTGAAGAACAGCATTTCATTTTAAATACCCCAGCTTAAGCCTGTACTCTGGAAGGGAGTTTATGCTGGGAAAGGCAGGATATATTGCTGTGCCTATCAGCAGTGACAGGGCATAAAGAGCAGCAGTGTTTGATCAGACTTTCACAGGTAATGTAGTGTTTCCACTAGGAATTAAACATAAAACTTTTTAGCTTTTATAATGCAGAAGCAGGCAGACTTGTAACAAACAATAGTTTAATGGATGCTTGCAACCCAAAACACTACTCTAAAGTGATACATAACAGTGCTATTGTTTTATAGAGGTGAGGCAAACCCACCATCTGCACACCGATCTGAGTGATCTATGCCAATGCACAGCAGCCCAGGACACAGGGCTGTGATAATTTTTAAAGCTTGAGAGACAGCTTTAAATGTTTGCATGAAAACCACAGCAATGGTACTGTTAACAGGACTGCTCAGTTTGTGTAAGTTTATTAGTGTGCTCAGATGAAGGTGACGGCACACACCATACACCTTCAGGGTGAGGAGCCTACCTCTCCTGTGCATTTTGTCTGACAGAGGTGTGGGACCAAGATGGGAGCAATTCCCAGGCCCCAGCATGGCCCAGGGTGACACACTACTGGCTGACTCCTGCACTCTCTGATGTAGCTAAACTTCCAGAAGAACAAGCAGTGGCCATGGGAAGGCTGAAGATTTGCAGGATGCAGCCATTCTGTCTTGATGTGGCCTCTCTGTAAATGTAGGAAAAAAACCCAAGTACCTAAAAAGCATTTTTTTTAAACACATGAACGATTTCAGACTCACAGAGTGAAACTATAGACTTTCCAGGGTGATGTGCAGCAAAAATATATGTGATGAATTTTCTTTACTTAAAATGTTGTTTACATAGACCATACCAAGTGAGTTGGTTTCAATGTTTCATCGATTTTAAGGTGAAGAGATGTCCTTTAACCCAAAATTTCTTCTCCAGTGGTGATTGCCGATGATAGGGGACTGGACTGTGTGCCGTGCAGGAGAGGGGGAACCCTGAGCCCATCCCTGCCATTGACTCCTTCCTTCCCTGCAGAGTAGCAAATAGCCAAACTCTGTGGCTTGGCCTCTCTCGAGATTATTGCAGTGTACAGGGATCTTCAAACACCCAGGGCAGCTCTGAAAAGTATGAGTGAAATCTAGGAGTCCTGTTGAGCTGTGCAACATAACTGGGATAAGCTTTTGCCACAGATCTCATTGTTCCTTTTGTCCAGGGTGCCAACATAGGCATCTCTGCATGGTACTGAGCTGGATTATGTAGAGACCAAAATGTCTCTGAAGATCCCGGAGATTGAGGCATGCTGTTGGGATATGGCCTGTCTAAAACTGGATTTGGACATCCTCAACTGTCCCTTCCTGCACTGGGGATCTTGAACTCTTAGGCTGTGCCTGGTTCCCCATGGGAGTTTCTGCAGGAGGATGTACAAAGCACCTTAGATCCATAAGGGAACAGCAGAAGCCAAAAGCAGGGTGACCACAGCAAAACAGCTTCCACTTCATCCAAAAATGGATGGCAACATCCAGCTGCAACAGTTCAGAGAAGAGATGTGAGGACCAAGGAAGAAGTGCCAGGAGAAGCTGGCTGCTTTGGGGTTTGTTATTTCCATGATTGCCAAGCTGGCCACTGGATTGCCAGGAGTGTTTTCTGGCACTCATCTTAAAATTTTTAAGCCTAATGATGAACTGTTTGAACCAGCATTTGACTTCCAACCAAAGTAGCTTTAAAGAATTTCTTTAACTAATCAAAATTGTATGCTAAAGAGAAGAAAAACCACAGTGAGGGCTGGAGGATGGAACAACAGACCAAAATAGAGTGAAATCCAGCAAACTGCATTTAACCTTGGGTTTAGGCATGTAAGTAGTAATACTGACTTCAGCTGAGCTGTTGTCATGAGGGCAGCCAGCTCACTCTGGGGCTTAGTGCATTTGTCATCCAGATAGAGATAGAAGAGATCCCAAGGGTAGATGTGCCTGCTGCCAGCTTATAGAAAGAAGTTGTAAAGTTTTCTGCTCCAAAATGGAGTCAGAACTGTGCAATAGATGTGTATAAAAATATGGGCAAAGTTCTGCCCCCAGACAAGTAATTAGCAACCCTTGTAATTGCCAGGTACAGGTTACAATTCTTTAGAAGTTTTGACTTGCATTTCTCTTGGACTTTCTAAATAAATCTGAAAAAGACCAGTGTATTTCCTTAGGTATGTCCTTACTTTCCTCTTTGAAGATTTCCATTTATAGTTTTTGAAATATTGGCAAGTATGCAGAAGATGTAGGCTGTGCTATTGCAAAACTCAGCACATGTCAGCACCAAGCAATTGCCATACAGGGACCTTAAATTAGAATTATAACAGGCTTGGTAGTAGTTGAGATGAATACTTGATTTCTTCAGCTGTTGGGCCATCTAACAAAATAACAGAAAATGTATCTGAGGTGAACAAAAGAAAGGGATTTCCCAATTAAAATGAAATCCAAGATGAAGGTATTAATGAATTCTGTTTTTTGTTCTCAGCCCAAGCTGAATGATTTTTTGTGGTAGAAAAATTATTTCTTGCATATTAGTTTTCTTTCTCCTACCAGTGACTTTTAAATGTTTCTATTGATTAAACATTTCAAATTCTTCCCCACTACAAATATGCCCTTTTTGATTGAAATAGTTTGTGGAATTTGTGGCCAGATTTGTTTGGCCTGAGGTATATTTCAAAGGAAAAAGAATTACTGCAAAGGAAATCTGCCCTACTAACTAGCATTTCTACAGTCCTTTCTACTTCCCTGGACACTAGCTACATATTTCCACTTCATGTTGTTTTCTTTAGGGAGAAGAAGGAATGATTCAAGTCTTTTTTAAATGCAGTAATTACTGTTTTACACAGTGAGCAGAAGGATTTGTTGTGTTGCTTTGCTTGGGTACTTATATTCTCATGTATATTGCTGGCCTGGCTGGGCCCTGGCTTCTGGACCCACCATCTATAAAATCGGGTCAAGTTTTGTTCAGATCGCCTTAGGATTGCAGAGATTTCCAACCTGTGCTATCTTATGATGAGGCTGCAATACTTTAGGCACTCCTTTATTTAGATTAGGAATTTCAGCATGGCAGCACATCCCCATCACCAACACAAACAAGCTGGAGCTTCAAGGAGTTGTTCTCATATGTGCAGGCTACGAATGAAGAAGGTGGCAGTACATGCAGGTGCATGATAGCAGCTCTCAGAAAAGATAATTCCCAGAAATGAGTATTTGTTACTGCTTCCACAACATGAAAGCAGAATGAGGGCATTCAATTTAATATTAAAATAAAAGTTAACAAGAGGTGCTCTTACTATGAAAGTGTGGCATGTGAAAGGACTGTTTGGGGGCAGTGACATTACTCTAATTTCTTGCTTTACTGCAGCTTGCCTAGACATAATTGAGGTTGAAAAGTGCTTGCTTTTCTTCTTCTGGGATATAAAATGTCTAACAGAAGGAGAAGGCAGAATTTTTGTGAGAAGTGTTCTCCTGTTTCCGGCACTGGTCCGATGTAAATCTTTTGTTATATGTCAGAGAGAGACTTTTACTTCATGAGACTTTACTTCTTAATCAATAAATACAGTTCAGGTTTGAAGAATGTGTGACATTATATAGCATGCATTTCATAGAAATATTGTGGCTGCACAGGAAGCAGCAGATACTTTTTTCCTTGATTTCTTAATTGTGCTCCATAATCTGTTTTTCTCCTGACTTGTGACTAGAGTTATTTAAGGAAAAACAACCTTTATGCAGTTTTGTACAAAACCTGTGCCAGGATAATAGGTGGATAGTTCACTGGTGTTTTAAATTTGAGAGCAAAACCAGTTTTCTCCAAACTCCCATTTCCATGAGTTAGGTGTCTGGTGTCGTGAGACCACAGCTCTGAGCAAGGGATGACATGATTACAAAGGGTTTAATGAGAGCTGTGGGGCTGGGACAGGGCAAGGGGTGCTCCCCAGTCCTGCTTGAGGATGATTGCTTGGATGGAGGGTGCATGAGGACATCATTTATTCCAAGGGGTTGTGCACAGCACAACTCAGAGGGGTGGAACAGGAGAGAGAGTTAAGGAAACCATGGGCCTCTGGAACTGTTTTCAGACCCCAAAAGCAGGCCGTGGTTTGAGACAGTAATATTCAATTATTGTCTGAAATCAACAATTCAGCAGTGTGAATAGGAAATTGTTACGGCCTTTTGATGGATCTGTGGCGTCACTGAACATGGTGTGCATGTTTGATGTTTGGCCATGTACTTAACCTGTTTGCTGCTGGCTTCATTTCCTGACAACCCTTCAGTGGTGCAGAGATGTTGTGGTTTGGAGGCTACAGTGCTGTTTGGATGTAAAACCCCATGGAGAGCCCTCTGGCATCCTGTCACTGTTGTGTGGGGCTTGCACCATGCCTTCTTGGAGGTTTTAGCAGTGCTAAGCACAACGTTTGTGCCTGGCCCAGAGTCACACGGGCATTTTCCTCAGCAGCCCTGGCTGCACGTGAGCAGCTGTGTCTTGTGTGCCTGGGTATCTCCATTCTCTTTTCTTATGGCATTGCTTTGGGGCTGTCACCGTGGCTGTGTGATCATATGCCCCCTAAACCATTCCTCAACCCCTAGGAAACCTGAGAATTTGTGTGATGTGGAAATTTTATCTGCATTTCACGTGGGAACATAGGATTATACTGAAGCAGCTGTACCAGTTCAACACCTCATGTGAATGCAGTTACATGCAGTAGATGCAGGATCTATTTAACTTCATAGCAGTAGGAACAGAGAGCTCATTTGGATCTCGTAACTGGATGTGTGTAATCAGCTTCTGCTCCTAGGCTGCCTGATCAGCCAAGATCTTGAGGGATTTCTATGTCAATTTAGTCCTTCCGAAAGGGCTGTGGACCTTGAGCCCACAAAGCTCAGCGAGCATGTGCGACAATCTCAGTCCTGTGTATTCACTGTACAAATATATATTTAACCTCTCTGAATGTAGAATGCAGTGTGCTGGGGACACTCAAGTGACACTCACTTGATCCACAGGTGGCTTTCCCAATGTTCCTCTCCATCTGCAGTGGCCTGGGGTAGCTGCTGGGACAGGCTGATTGTGGTGTGGTTGTGCTGATGGGACACCTAAGCAGGAGCATCCCGGGATACTGCCATGGGGTGGCAGCTGCCCTTCTCACATGGAGCAATGGGGAAAAGGCTGAGATTTGGGAAGCTGCTAGGAAAGGATGAGGCCTGGGCCAAGGAGGCTGCTGCAACCATCAGCTCCAGCCTTGGGGAAGGCTGGATTTTCAGCCTGCCTCCAGCTGTCCTGACTTCTCCTCCTTTCCCATCCTCAGCTCCTTTTTTCATCTGCTGAAAATGTATTTGTTCTGCCTTTTGTCTTTACCAATGGTTGTTGGGGGAGGGAGGCTGGTATTTTGTTTTTAATTCCTCCAGGAGCTCAGCCCTCATTGATACTTGCCAGGTCTGAACTGTAGCAGAGACACTTTGAGCTGAGTGCAGAAATGTCTGCGGGGAAAAAAAGAGCTGGTTGGTTTTGCTTTAAAAATAAAATAAAGGTCCCACTAAAATTCACCCATGGGCCAAGGAACAAACATGATAAATTGCAGCCCAGAGGGTAATTCTTCTGGAAAGGTAAAATCATCTAAAAATAGCACCTTAGAATGAAAGTGCTTCATTGACAATAACTACAGTGTTGCTACGGTGATGCTGGAAAAAAATGATCGTTGTTACTTAGACTGCCACAGAACTGCTCCCCCGCCCTCCCATGGCATGAATCAACTGCTAGTATTAAAATCACAGACAAATTTTGTGCTATATTTCAATATTTTTCCTCGTCTGAATGCTCCTCTGTTCTAGTGCATGTCCTGCAGACAAATGAAACACCATCAGGGGAAGGCATTGAAATAAAATTTATTGGTCAGCTCAGTGTGATCTATCTATGTATTATCTCAGTTGAAACTCATGCTCTTTCTTTTATCAGAATAGGTTGCTTCCAGAGCAGGGAGACAGCAGTCAGAATGAGACCCAAAGGTAACAGCTTGATGGGACTGTTCACAGATTATTTTATTTTAGCCCGCAGCACGTAAAAGACTTAATACTGATGAAATCCAGAGCCCTTTGTTTCAACAAGTTTCAAGTTAAACACCTCCCAGGGTACATGTCTATCCTGCTTTGTGAGGATTATGAGAGATGAGAAAGTTGAAACTCCAAATTTCTTTTAAGAAAACATAGTTTGGCAATAGTGTTTCTTTTAGCATTCATACCAACAACAGAAGAGCTGGGTAATACCCTTTTGATATACTCAGCCCATTCAAGCCCAATTTGGGGGATTTGAAATGCAACATGACTTCAAAACGTTTATGGCTCTGCAGAGACTATATTTGCAGGCAAGTAAAGCTTCCCAATCTTTTGTGTGGCAGCTGAAACCTACTTAACCGTCTGCCTTAGGTGAAACTGGTAAATGGCTCTGTTTATACAGCAGCTGCATCTCAAATGCAATCCATACAGCTGGCGGCGGACCAGTTGCAATGTAGATGATATTTTAATTTCCCCATCAAATGCTGTCTGTAATTTGTGAGGCTTTCCTTAGAAAAATGAACCGATATTAAATCACACAGAGGGTACTGTGTGATACTTCCTGCCTTCCTTGAAGAGCCTGGAGTATGCCACTTACACTGGAGACAATGTTGTATGAATGTGAAAGAAAAATACATCCATGTGTTCTTAAAATTAAGTTTAATTTCTAGCTGCATATAGTCTCTGACTTTTCTCCATGTTGATGTTGGGCTAGAGCCATCAGTATGCAGACAATTGCTTCTATGTGGCACCTAGCCTCACCTAAAGAAGATACAGTGTCAGTCTCATGGGCTCAAGAAATTATATAATTAGACTTTTAGGGGATTTGTAGCCCTCTGAAGCTAGGAATTAAATTTTATGAAGGGTGATTTTAAGAGTGGTTGACTGGCAGTGTGGGAGGATGGAGCATTAGATGGCAAAGGAGGAGGGTTTTATTAACTGTCTTTCTCTGGGTTTGCTTCAGGACAATTATTGAGCCAAACTACATGGAATTCAGAGGAGATGGAGGCATCTGAGACTTTGTAATGTTACATAATCCTTTTAAACAGTGACTCAAGCTCTGGCTTTGCTAGCTGTAAGGTTTAGTACTCTCCTTTGTAGCTGGTATTCCAGCGGTGGGGAAGAATAAGAACGTACAGGAAAGTGAGGCTGGGTTTAGTTTTTCATAGTGCATGCAGGAAGATAATGATGGGCTCTTATCACCATGTGGCACTGAGTGAAAGGATTCAATTCAGCAGAGCTTTATAGAAACATAAAGAATTGCATAATGCTTTCCTCCACGTGTTTATATATAGCATATTCCTTTTGTTCAGCTTTGCGCAGAGTTCAGGTATGAAAGGCTGTGTTTAGAAGGTATTGTGATTCAGGTTTAAAGTGATCCACACTCACTGAAAATAATGAAAGACTTCCTCTGACTTCAGCAAGCTTCAGTTTGGGGTTACAAGGCAGGGAGCTCAGACACAAGACCTCCCTCATGCATCCTAATAGTGCTCCAACACAGATTGCTCCAGCTGATAGCTCTGTCATGGAGAGCACTTCTGAATGTCATTTAATGCAGACCTGCTTTGCTGCCTGCGAATACACAGAGGCAAACAGGAATGCCAGGGAGCAGCTCAATTTGGCACAGCCACCAAGATGGAGTGCAGACGATGGGAGTCGTGGTGTCCAGTCCAAGAGAGCGTAAAATTCAGTGGGAGGCTTGTCCAGAGGCAGGATACTGCTGGGCAGCTGCCAGGTGTCACAGTGCCTCTTTGGAGGCAGCTTCACCTAGGTCCATGTGGCCCCTGATTTGGGCAGAGGGGAAGCACGTCCATCATTCTCCTGTGCTGCACCTGCTTTGATTACAGCTCTCTTTGTAGCTCTGAAACGGAATTGGATCAATAGCTTCGAGAACTGAGAAACAGCATTTCAAAGTGATGTTAATTCTTGGAGAGATGAATACTTAAACAGAGATACACAGGTGTCTGCCATGGTGAACCAAACTGTGTCCTCCAGGTCCAAACAGGACAGACTAGAAATTGCATTGACTGCACATCAAAAGAAAGTTCACAATGGAAACTCTTTTCCTAACTGGAAGCTGAGTTCCTGGTAGAGTTATTTCTTGTGGGAGGTAACATTTACATGCTGGTAGAGTTAGATTCCAGAGCTAGCTTTAGATGCAGTTGACCAATCCTTTTCATCATTTGCGATTCATTTTACAGGGTCTGTCTTTTTAGTGGACGGGTAGGATAAGACAATCTATTATTTTACACAGAGGCCACTGTTGTTGTCTCCTGGATTAACCTTAATGTGGGTTACAATTGCTGAATACTTTTCACGTGTGTGAAAATATAAAGAGATTCTACAAATAAATCATCAGGCATTTCTATTCTGGAGAAAGCACAGGCTTAAGGAGGAGTAGTTGTCTAGGATCTGCTTATTTTACCTCTGGCAGAGCAGTTGGTCTGAATACATGCTGTGTAGTGTTAGATCCCTTGGGGATCCTTCGAAGTATGTTAAACACCATCTACATATTTCTCCTCCTTCCCTTAATGACTCGCTGACTTTTATCAATGTATATCATTCCTTTCTCTTCTCCTTTGATGATAAGTGAGTTTGCTTAGCAAATGACTGCCCTATGATGGCCTCTTTGCTCTCCTTTCTGGGCTTTAAAACTAAACATTTGTTCAAAAATTTGTAAAAGGTATTGTGGTGTTAGCTTGCAGCTTGAAAAGCTTTGCCTGTCCTTAGATGAATATGTGTAAAGGAAAAGTAATTCAGAGGGCATGGTCTGTGATTGCCTCCAGGAAATAGGCAACAAAGACCCTCTGTGAATCCAAACCACCAAAGAGTTAACTCTGGGCTTTCACAGGAGTACAGGCAGAGTATTTTTCTATGTAGCAATGGAAGCTAAAAACAGGATCAGATACTTGAAAAATCATGTGAAAATCATTTCTCTGTGGAAGGCTAGCACATAATCTGCGTCCTCTTTTAGGACCCAGAGAAGACCTTTTTGCCTCTTCTGAGGGCTTTTCCCCCATCTCTATAGGTATTAGCCTGTAGAGGAGCACCTGCACGTACATATGAGACATGTGCCTGACACCCTGAAGCCCTGGTGTTTTTAGAACAGACACCAAAGACCTCACTGCCTGCAGCGGGTTGTGTCAGTACAGGCTGCAGCAAAACACCTCCCCAGTCTGGCTTGAGAGGCACCCTGAACTCTTCCCCACACTTCTGGGCAGCACACGTGCATGGGGCAGCCCTGGTGAGGACAGGACAACAGAAGCAGGTGAAAGTGGAGCGCCTTAAACAATGGATCTCAGCCTTAGCAAACATGCCTACCTCCATTATCATCCACCCTCTTTAGCTATTCAAATAATGGCAGGCTGAGGGCAAATGAGGGGCACTGAGGCATGACCTAGCCCCCCATTGCCCTGAGGCTGATGTGTTTCTTTCCTTGAAACACCCTCCCAGGCCCTGTGTTTCTGATTCACTTCCTACAGTAATTACCATGGCTGATGTTAAGAGCTTGTAATACCCAGTGCATAAATTGCTGTGGCAGAATCATTGCATTTTGTATCCACTGGGATTAAACTAATCTGTTGTGTTATGCTGAGAACTCAGAAAGTAAGAGGAGCCCTTTCATACATTACAGCCTCATTTAGTAGAGGTTATCTAAAAGTTATTTCTGCATCTTGCTGGAGCTCTTATAAAACGGTGACCATGAAAGCACTGGTCTGCAATATATTCATGTGACGTGCAGTGCTTACACTGCGGTTAGTGGAGATCGAGGAATGAGTAAACAGATGTCCTTGGGAGCGATCTCAGCCTTGGCCTGAAAAACAGTGACCTCTCACAGCGTGAGATGTGGATATGTTAATTGCTGATCTTTTAACAGCTCCAGCCGCTGCACTAGCTAAGTCCCAGGTGTGTGAAATATCATCCTTTTGTCTCATGTTTCCACAATTGAATTCGTGTAACAGAGAACTTCCAGTGGGCTGCAGGCTGAGATTTTATCTTCTCTGCAGCAGCAGTTCAGCTGATTCTTGAGTCCTTGAGTCTAGTGATCTTGAGACCACACACAAAACCTGCCCTTCTGTATGTAGTGGTGAGTAGGAGCTGGAGCAGTAGGCCCACCTGGAAATATGTTCAGGAAATATGTGCCTTTGCTTCTGGATGCTGACTGGCCCTCTCTGCAGCAAGGGTCCTGCAAGGACCATCCCCCTCTCAAGCAAGGATATTCTTCTCATACTGCTCCAGGATCTTTTGCTATTCATAGCCCAGAAATACAAACAGGACCCCACTCTGCTGACTGCTAAAGAGCTTCTTGTGGAAGCCCAGGAGATTGGGTGATTTTCCCCAACAAGGCTTTGCTGTGTCTGGTGCTCTGTGTGATGTACACATGAGGATGTACTATCTCTAATAAAGCTTTGCAGGATGTCCACTCAAAATCAGCTTCGGCTGAGCAAGGCAGCCAGTCACCTGAGCTAACTCAGCAACAGAGGTTTATCTGTAGTGATCAAAGTCAGCACAGACTGTCTTGTTGTCTTGAACATAGCTTTTGCTTAATAAGAACACTCAATAGGAATAGAGCTATAGCTCAGGCTTTCAGCTGTATCTTTGTAATTCAGTGTATATATCTGTAAAGGCTATGCTGTGGCTGAGTTCCTGACAATTCCGTAAGGCTACAAGCACTTTTCCTCATGGACAAGACAGAACAGTTTTACTGTGATACTTCTTTGGTGCATATATGTCTTTTTCTAGCTGATTGCACCAACAGCGTAGGCTATCTGCCCTCTTGGGCTAGGCTTTAGCTCTGAGTTTGGTGTTGTCCCAGTATCTGCCACCAGCCTTGAGACTGTCTATTCCACAAGTGAAAAAACAGCTTTTCCCAGAGCCTTTTTTTGGTTTGTTTGATCTTGGTTTGTTTTGGTTTTATTATTATTCTAGCTCAATAAAGCTGACCTTGCAATACAAGGTTTTGAAGCCCACTGACCCACAGTTCAGAGCCCTAGGGAAGAAGCAGTACAGTTAAATACCTGAGCCCTGAGCAGAACTGACAGTGAATAAACCCTGATCTCTCAAGACACTGTTTTTCTCCTGTTGGTTTTATGTCCTTCTCTGAAGTTCCAGGAGATACAATGGTGTCCCAGTCTGCCAGAGGTGAACTTCATCTGAAAAGAGTCCCTTGAGCAGTAACTTATTCTTATTTCCTACAGTTAAGCTATATCTGGGAACATGTTGATCGTGATTCGAGTGACAGGTCTGTGAGTCAGTTTTGTGAGTTCAGCTTTGGAAATAACTGTATTTAGTTCCAAGAATAAGAGCTCTATTGTTGCTCTTGACCTGCTGTCCCCATTCCAGTAATTGACCAAAATAGTCAGCATCCTGAGGATCATGCATTTTTGAACCTACATCATTGTCCTTGCAGAGAGAAAACCTCTTTGTATTCTGTAAGAAGTTAGTGCATTTGCATGTGTTCATGTTGTAGAGTGCTTAAAGGATTAGCAAAAGATCTTTTATCATGGGTAGTTGGCTAAAGAAAATAATTCTCCTTAATCTTTGTAATTTTCCCTATATTGACATCTATCAAATTTTTTCACAGACAATATAATTTAGAACAATTTTCTTAGCAAATCTGAGGTCTGTTTTCTCTTTGGAGCCCCTGCTGTTGCCTTAACACAAATGCTCCCTTGGCTTGTCTTTGTTCTGTTGCTGTTAAAAGCCATCATCGTCACTAACTTCAGGTTAAACAGGGCTCTATGCAAGAATGCGAGAAAAAAAAAGTCAGTCTCTCAGTACTTAGGAAAGAGTAGGATTAGAGATTCCTGGTAACCTTAACACGGTCCCTCTGGGTGTTATAAAACAGACTTTGATTGTGTAGTTCTATGTGGCTCAGGGGCTTTCCTAACTAGAGCCAAACTAATGCGTAGCTCAGGACAGGAGCCAGTGTGGCATGTGCTTCAGCTTTCCCTCTCTGGGCACCCAACATCCTTTGTTGACACAAGAGATGTGAGGCCTGTTTGGCTACTGTGGAACCATTCTCTACCTTGCCCATGGTGTTCCCAGTAGTTATAAGGGAAGGGGGGGTTTTCTCTTAGGGTGCACTCTCAGACATTAGACAGCAACCTGGTGGTTGGACCCAATGATCCTAGAAGTCTTGTCCAACCAGATGATTCCATGGTTCTGTGAAGTGCAGAAAGCAGCATAGGGTATTATAATTCCTTTTCTGTCTGCCATGGAAGCAATACAGCCTGTAATTAAATCACAGTGCAAACCTAACATTTTGGGAGAGCTGTAGCACACAGTCCCAGTGACTGAAGGACAACTCTGCATTTACCCATCCCTTCTCAAACAGATCAGCAACTGGTTTCAAAAAAACTTCCTCAAGGAAGGCACATGCTTCTGAGATTTGTAATTCTCCATTCCCACAGCCTAGTTTGGGAAGATGGGAACTATTCATTTGTGTCCAAGGCAGCACTGTTTCTTGGTTTCCATCTGCAGTTTGTAGTTTTGAATCACATACTCATTCCCTCACGTGCTTCTTAACCTTTAAAAGGGACTAGCAATAGAAGGTGGTGGTTGTCTGGCAGGTAATACTTTCTATGAGAAATGAAGTGGCACATACCACATGGCAAGATTCTCTGCAATCACACATTTGCCCTCAAAATGTGAGGATAATTGCACTCTGGTGCGTTGAGAAACCATAGCAGTTATGGAAAGAGATAATGATGGTGATGATTTTGTAAGGGCCCCCAAGATTCTTCGCACATAATGGGGGATGGAGTAACTTCTTCTATTACTTTTTGTAGCTATTTCTTAAAAAAGCAGAAGGCACAGTTCTTCAAAGTGACAGAACAGCTGCTTGATTTTCACAACAACTAAGCACAGGCTTAATGCTAAACTCACGCTTAAGTGCATATCTCTGTCAAGATGATGAGCTAAGTTGGAGTCTGATATTTTCTCCAAAATTTATGTACATTAGCAGCTCTGTAAGACGTGATCTCAGCAGGCCACAAACTAAGTCAGCTGAATGCCACTTCATGGATGTGTGCTCTGAAGTAGACAGTGCCTGTAATGTCCATCCTTACAAACAGCTCCCTTCTCTTTCCTGAATGAAAGGCGAAGCTTATTCCAACTTACAGAGTGATGCCAGTAGAAGTGTCGAATGTCTGAAATGGGTCTGTGTTACTGGCTGTGTCTCTGATTTTCTTCTAAATCAGTTGTCATGAAAAGAATTTACCTTTATGAAAAAGAGCAAATGAAAATATGCAATGATGCTTTCTGAGTGTGATTGAAAATTAAGCCCAAAATAACCAAAGACTCAGTATAATGGTCTGAATAAAATTGATGCTTAGTACTTAGTTTGGGGGGATATGCTGGTAGTGGTGAAAGAGATGGATGCATAGACTTGGTTTAATCTGCTAAATAATAATTTCCCAGCAAGGAGCAAAATTTGGTAGGATTTGTTGCTGTTTCTGTGATAGTGTTCATTGCCCTAAGTCCAGTTTGATCAGGAACTTTATACAGACACTACCGTACCAGACTGATTATGGTTATATACATTTTTCTTTTTTAGCTTTACCTAGTGGATTTCTTATTCTCTTGGTATCTAAAGTGAGAAGAATTTCTCTGAAGCTGAGGAGCTGCTTTACTGCAGAGAAAATTCTGCTCCTGTCTCTGTAGGAAGAAGAGGCCCCCTGCGCAGGCGTAACATGGTGATGGGCCAGGGAAGCTCAGATGGTGGGGTAGGAGGTTTGCACCATCTGATACAGAACTCAGTTCCTTGGGGCTCCTGGCAGGAGGTTTTGAAGGGGTGGAGGAATGCTGCTGGGTTCAGTGGCCATAACTGAGCTGCTCTAGAGCTCGGCAGAAGGAGCTGCTTGTGCTCCACATGTCTCCAGCAGCCACCCATGGTGCTGAAGGAGGCTGCTGGCACTGTAGCCAGCAGGATTGGCCATGGCAGCCTTGTGCCTGGAG
The DNA here is from genome assembly GCA_013400515.1 of Erpornis zantholeuca. Taxonomy (NCBI): domain Eukaryota; kingdom Metazoa; phylum Chordata; class Aves; order Passeriformes; family Timaliidae; genus Erpornis; species Erpornis zantholeuca. The sequence goes on along the minus strand of VZTN01010914.1, from coordinate 56,394 downwards.
GTGGAGGCTTCTTGGCAAGGCTCAATAGGATGGCTCTTCATGAGATCCAAGGTTCTACCCTTTCCAAATCCCATGATGCCCTTCAGTGGAAGGATGAATGTTCCATCCCCAGGGAATGGGAAGGGGTCAGGTGACAAGGACGGTGCTGTTAAAGTCCCGTCCGGATGTGTGTGTGAGGGGGGTCATGCAAGTTGCATGAGAAGTCTAGTTCAGGTAAGGCATCATTACATCAGGCTGCTACCACAGTGTGAAACAGGCTCTTGACAACCATGAAACAGGATTCTTTGTAGAGGTTTAGCATTTAAACCCGGTATTACAATGGCATCCAAGGGAGTAAATGTAGGACTGTAGCTAGGATGAAGGCTTACCTGCACTGAAGTAATTACAGGATCAATATTAAAATGTGAATCACAGCTTTGTGCGATTTGTATCAAGAAATAAATCAAGCAGCATGGTGTATTTAATTTTATAAATGCTGGGAAAATGCATACTATGCTCCATGTGAAGCAGCAGCAGGAATTGCCAACATTTTGTAGCAGGAGAAAACTGGGACTGTGGATTAATGCTCCTTACCCAGAGCTGCAAAAACACTTGGTCATAAGAGGCATTATTCTCAAGTGCTCTTTTTTTTTTTTTTCTAAATTAAAATCCTGGTTTTCTCCTGAAATGTGTGCAGCATCTGCCCTTTCTGACCTTGGTAGGAGGCAGCCAGGATGGGAGACTTTCCTTTTCTGCCAACACCACTGGGGGTGCACTTCCTCTTGGTGCCTGGCTGTAAACAGAGGGTGTGCCTCTAGGTTGTCAGTTCTGCTCATTTATTTGTCTTTGTACTCACACAGTTTCCATTACTTTCATTTCATTTATTTGCCTTTAACTGTCTATATTATGGTGGCTTCTGCCACCCAGTCCTTGGCAACATCCCAGGTGACACCTCCTGCTGGCAAACCCTACCCTGGCAGTTCTTCCTGCATAAGTTTTCCATAAATTGGTGTGGAGGCAAAAAAAAAAAAAGTCTAATTTAATTTGCTAAACTTCTCACTGAGTCATGTGCCCCAGGCACCTTCAGCCTGAAGGACACACCAGCCTTCCAGGCAATGTTGCCTGAGGACCTCAAGAAGCTTCATGAGGATTTCTGAAGCCCACCATGTCAGTGCAGAGGACTTAACATTGACTCTCAAACCTAATCCTGGTGTGACGGGGGTCTTACTGTCCAGCAGAGTCTGATCCCGACCTCAGCCTCACAAAAATTCAGGATTGAATTTGCATTGTTGTTGTAAGCACTCCCTAGGATGAGGACACTTCCTCATTCTAAGGAGGTATGAGACTAAAAGGTGGTAAGGAACACTTTGTGCTGAGAGCCTCCAAGGGGGGTGTTGGGCAGCAGAGGATGGTATTTAGAAAAGTGGGCATTATTTAATAATACTAATGACACCATTGGGGTCTCAGTTATCTGGTCCTCTCTGAGCAGGCTGCTTGTTGGAAGGGTTTTGGACATGTGGTTTTTTTGACTTCTGTGCTTGTATTAAACAGCTTCTAATTACATAAACAAGAGTTGTGACATGGCAGTTACTGGCATTATTGGCTAAACAAGAGTTAATTAAAGGGGATAGAAGGTACTAATTTTTCAGACTGAAAAGGAAGGATTGCGGTGGAGGGATGTCCTAAAGCAATGCTGTTTTATCTAATGCTGGCTATGTGAAATTTATCCAGAAAGCATTGATTTTTCCATTGGAGGTTGTACTTCATTCACCTCATTTACCTGATTATTCTTAAAGGCAGAGAGGTTTAATAAAATGACTTTGGGTAATAAACCAGCAGGATTTGCCATCTGTGGTATGCCAAGGTTAACTGGCTGGAAAAAGAACCTCTTTGACTGCTTCTGTGACTCCTTTGTCATCATTCATAGCAATGTGATTGGCACTGACTTGCAATCTGGATTGCTCACATGGGTCCATAAATCGTGCTGTTCCTGCCTTCAGTGCCTCACCAGTTGACCAAGAATGTTTCCCAAGCTCCTCTTCCACTCACTTCCTCAGCTGCTGAAATACCCTGGGCACAGGATTGGAAACCGCTGGCACATTGCTGCCACTGGAAGTTCCTTTCAGGACTGCTGGGAAGGGAGGGCTTGCTGGGCCTCAGGACTTCTAGGTGGAGAAGGGTTACCACAGCCTAAAGGCAGCCTTCAACTTGAGTTATTGTGGGACTAAATTAATAATTTCTTGTAGATGAGGTAGATTTATGTATAGCCAGTTAACGACTTGGAGCTCTTTCTCTGCACATTCCATGGCCCAGCCACACTGCAGATGATTTTGTCACTAATCCTAATGACTTCCCAAGATTATGCCTGCATTATGCTTTGAATGTTGCTTTAGGCAAGTAACTACCATACTGGAAGATCTAGTGCATTGAAATGCATTAGATTCATAAAGATGTAGATGAAAAGGTCACATTGATGGGCAACATCAACTATTCTTCTTAGTGCACACCAAAAGACCAAAAAGGTTTTTAAACTCAAAAGCATATCAGAGTATTAATCAACACATTTTGCTTTTTGGAACAGAGAGACCAAAAAGCTTGGGATTTAACTGCAGGCAAAGAGAGTCAGTCTTTGCTCTCTGGCCCAGAGATGAGCTGCCAGGGCACAGATTGCTTCCCTGCAGCTCAGCCGCTGCACCTCCTGACCAGGACTGCCATGTCCAGACCATCCAGATGGTCCAGGGTGGGCAAACCCTTGAACCATGCCCAGGGACTGTCTGGGAGAGGCCTGCATGGCCCTGACCACGGGGATGGACGTGCCAGATCAGTGCTCAGGTGCAGGGATGCGTTTGGCCAACCTGATCAGTATATAGAGTAGTTTTGGACTTGGAACACTTTCAGCTGAAAAAGGCTGGCATATGAATGCCCTGAATCAGGTAAACTTCAGGTGGATTCATTAACCCATTTTACTATGACTGCACAGTATATGATGTATCAATGGTCAAGTAACCTTTCCACCACTACCTTGGAAGAAAGTGGGGCAGGACAAACCTTTCCAATTAACCCAAATCTTGCTATGCTGTTGGAAGATCATTTTGACCTGAGAAACTCAGGTTTCTCAGATCCTGTCAGGCATCTGAGAGCATGGGGATAAGAACAAACAGATCATGAAGGGGTGATTGATGTAGTTGTTAAATATTATGAAACCTGTGGGGTCATAGTTACAAGAGGTGAAGCATAATGAAGGTCTGTTTTAATTACAGCACTCATGGTGGTAATGGGCAACCGTACAAATCTCTGTTAGAGTTAGGGTTTTCATTATGTTTTTAATGAAATACTGATTAGCCTGTGCTAATTGACATGAACCCTGAGCAGACAGCAGCAAATGAAAACAATCTGGCAACTGGCTGCTGCCACACGTTGGTTTTGTGCAGCCCTTCCTCACTGCAGGCTGGTGAGGTGCCAGGGATGGAGTAGGGTGCTGGCAGTATTATAGAGTCTGTTCCACAGATTTCACTATTTAAAGTGTCTCTTATCTTCTTACTTTCTTCCTCTTCTAATTTCACATTAACTGAGTTAGTTTCTTATACCTGCTTCACTCACATTTTTGTTTGCTGACTTCTCTGGGCAAGCATTGCCTCTAGGCAGCCAAGTAAAATAGACTTGTCCTCAAGTCAACTGTTAGTGAATAGATTTTGTATGTGGCTTGGTGGGTTTTCATGAGAGATTTTCAAGCTCAGTTCCTGTTTGCTCTCTGCTTTCTTCCAGGAACAGGGTTTTGTACAAGCTTAACATTTTTGTTTATAATCAGTATATTGTGTTTATGGTATGTCCGTCGCTGAAATGCAAGTACTAGATGAAATATTTCTTTCTGAAGGTAGGTGCCTGACAGCTTTAGCAAGACTGACCTTTCAATTGGACTTCTAGTCCTTAGCACTGTCTGGCAATTAAGTGGTTCCTTTGATTTTAAATGAAGATTTTCATCCTAGGCACATAAGTCCAAGTTTCATCTTGAATCATCTTAAACTGACTTTCAGAAAGTCAGGTTAAAAGCCCAGAGCCAGCTGAAAATTAAGCTACTTTGATTTATCTAAAGTTGATTTTTGATGGTTTGCTACCCGCTTTAAAATACATAGGCCATTATCTCTTGCAGTGTAAACAGTGTGGAAAATGTCACATTTAATAAAAACTATGACCTCATTCTCAGCTTCATTTTAAATGAGGTTCATTGTTTTACTCAATATATTATTTATTCATGTATTCAAATATATTTATTCAGTGAAGGCAGAGATATTTTGATTAATTCAAAGACTAAATGCTCTGTACTTCTCATGCAAATTGGTGCAAAAAGAAAAAGGAAAAAAAAAGGTAAAACTCTCTTTGTACTCTGAGGCCTAAATGCATCATCAGAATGTAATGAATGCCATTTGTGCGCAGTCAAGTGAGGAGTCATATTATCATGAATCTCTCTCCATGGCTTTTATTATCACAGCAAAAAGAAAATTCAGCACATGGGTTATATATCTGTTCAATGCTTGTTTACAGACCCCATTTGGATGGGGAGTAAATGGTGAGATAAGCCTTGCCTGTTACTCAGGTATTGCAGGATGACTCCAATATTTCTTTGCTAGTATTTCTAAAATCTACCAACTTTGCCTTTCTCAGTTGAAATTTAATTATTAAGGGAAAAAAAAAAAAACCAAAACAGCCTGCAAAGCAAGAGAGGTAGGATTTTCGAAAAGCACTCACCATTATAATAATTAATTCCCCACTGAAGTGGGGAGTTAATCTCATTGACATGACTTTGGTGGGGGCAGAGCTGAGGCCAGCACTCAGCACTATTAACAGGCAGAGCAGTGACGTGGGGTGAGGCTTGCACAGCTTGACCACAGTATGTCCAGGCTGCGGGAATGTCAGCAGGGTAAAACCTGAAAGGGGCTTTGGAACAGGCCTGTAATTTTCAACTAAAATCACTCATAGAATTTTCGTAGACTTAATTCAACTTAGGAAAAAAGCCTGCTGAATTTTGTTACTTTTGGTTCTCATACGTATTTGGGGCAATATGTGTACTTTTGAGAGCACAAGTCCTGTGAGGAGCAGCTGAGGGAGCTGGGGTTGTTTAGCCTGGAGAAAAGGAGGCACCAGTGAACCTTGTTCTCCACAAATACCTGGCAGAAGGTTGTAGCCAGGTGGGGGTCTGTCTCTTCTCCCAGCCATAGGACAAGAGGAAATGGCCTCGAGTTGTGTCATGAGAGTTTTAGATTGGATATTAGTAAAAATGACTTTATTGAAAGGGTTGTCAAGCATTGTAACAGTCTGCTTGGAAAAGTGGTGGTCGCCACCCCTAAAGGGGTTTAAAAGACATGACCAACCTCAGCGTGCCCAGTTTGGTCTGGTGATGTAGATGATGATGAGGGTATAGCAACCATGGGCTCTTCTCCAGCTCATGCACAATCCAGGGTCAAGGTCTGGATGCCCAGGGGTCAGGAAACCTTATTTTGCATCATCCAGATCCTGCTGTTTCCCCTGTCTGTTCTGTGTTTCTCAACAGGAAGGGAAATGCTGGTATCTCCTAGCAAAGTAATTTTGTTATGTAATTACCCATGTGGTGAGCCTGACAAACAAACAAACATACCATGTCTGAGAGATGAACGTGGAATTCTTCCACATGGCCTGCTGTAATGCAGGTTACTATTTACAGAATGGAGGAATCACAGAACAGTTTGGGTTGGAAGGGACCTTGCAGATCACCTGGTTCCACCCCACTGCCATGGGTAGGGACACCTTTCACTGCTTGCTCAGTGTCCCACCCAACCTGGACATGGACACTTCAGGGATGGGGCACAATTCTGTCTCTGGTGCGAGTCCCAGCTGTGTGCTGGGCTGCATGCCTGGAAGGCTGGAATTTTTAATCTGATCCCCTTTATAGATATGGCTGGAAAAGGGTCCAAAGCAGTGGAAACCCAGTGCCTCTTTGCTGTGGAGTGACATGACAGTGGCATCCAGAAAACAGACTTTCCAACTGCAGGGTGAGAATTTCACTCTCAGGTCTCTGTACCCATCTTTCTCCTCGTGTTGTATTTGGTCCCCAAGAGGGAATTACATTGACATTAACTGATCCTCTGCACCTTATGGATCTGAAAGCAGAAATTCTGTGCTCAGATTGCCAGAGTCAGTGCATACAAAAAAAAGTCAGCCTGCTGCAGCCTTGTGCAAATCACTGGTAGAAACAGGAAGGTTTTTGTTCTGGTTCTCCATAGATCAGCCCTTAAGCACCAGGCTAGTGGTTCCCATATCCTTGCATGCACCACCAGACTATATTCTGTCTTGTAGCAATTGTATACAATATGGAAATTGATGTGATTGTGTAACATGGAAGTTACCAGCGGAGGCACCCGTTCCTCTTGCCTATGATAAAGTCTTCCCAGCCACTTGTCTATGCTGCAGTTCATCTAAACCATGAAGTCTAAAGCAGCTAATCCTTTTGATCAAAGTCTAAATTGGAATACTGAAATAAGAGCATTCCTCTTTCACTTAGAATATCTGTATTTCTCTATTGCATTAACAGGATTCTGCATTACTAGGTTTTAACATACAAAGTGCAACAAGGCAACCGTTTGTGCATCTAATAATAGTTATGCTATATCAATAAGTTGAAGATATCCATCTGTCTACCAAAGCATGCCCTTCACATGGGACTTGCCCAAAATAAGGACTTGCTGTTCCAAAAATCTGGTTACAGAAATTGGAATGTTACTCAGAGCATGAGATACTGCCTTGGCATGAACCTCCGATTGGCTCCTGGTGTCTGCAGAGGCTGAAAAAATTACCTGCAAGGTTGGGAAAATGTCTTCAGGTCAGAACTTACCAATTCTTGATGTCTTTATTATGTTCTTCAAAGTGAGAGATCTTAAAACAAACACCAGCCCGGAGAAGGCACCTGCAGAGCACTGTCAGTCTGTTGATCTAGACATCAGATTCTTCTCATCTGTTTGCAGTTCTCAGTCATACGCTGTGCAAACTTTGAGCACTGGACTCATGCTTAGGATATCAAAATACTTGCCTTTGTCTTTTTTTTTCAACTTCTGTGTGAAAACTTGGCTGTGAAACTTAATAACAAAACCCATGGGCAGCTCTTCTAATAACATAAATCTTCCTCATATCAGTGGGTCATTTGCTGAGCCCTTGGCAGGGTGCTTGCATCCTGCAAGAATTCTCATAACTTTCTCAGGTAGATATTTTCATAACTACTGGAAAATTTCCATCATTTGAGACTGATGAAACGAAGCAGCCCTGTAGAGGCATAGAGTTTGGAAACACTTGTAGATTTTTTGTTTTGTGGGGGGTTTTTTACAAAAGACTTTTGTGCATTCCCTCATTATACAAAGCAGTGCTTTTTCTGAAATTGCTGTTGATGCTCTGCCCTAAGGCATTTGAAAGAAAACCTCTTACACCTGCCTTTGTAATGAAAAGAACATTGCCATAAAGAGGCAAAGCATGTTAATGTTATTTGTCTATATCCCACTGTTTTTCATTTTCTTTGCCTTTTAATTTGGGTCTACTTAGTTTCTTCATTGTTTTTACTATTTATTGGAACAACACTTACTGGTCTTAGCTAGCAGTCAGCCCTTCATGGTTCTGGACATTGCACAAGCACAGTGGAGGAAATTCTGAATTCCTTGAAGTCACTGGCAAGCTTGACATCAATTTCCGTAAGGCCCATGATCCAAGCCACAGTCTTCTTGCAGTGAAATGTGGACATGGTAGAAACTTGTACTGTGCTTAATTCCAGCCTTGTCGATGCCACATTTTTCACTGAGCACTGAACTCACTAAGAAAAGTGAAAAGTGTGATGCAGAAAGGGAAACATTGGATGAGAAACTGGGAAAGCTTTATTTTGGTTGTCTTGTTTCTTTGGTAGCTTTACTGCTGGCAGAAGCTGATGTTGATGGCAGGAGACCAGGACACTGTTGAGAGTCAGATATGGCTCTGCCACGCTCTCACCATATCAACATGACCACATTTCACATTTATTAGGCAGTGATGATGTTTACATGGTTCACAGGGGTCTGAGAGTTTGTGATTCTGGGGACTGCCCCTGCTTCTACACAGACACAAGCTGTATGCTTGTTCACAAGTGTCCCCAGTGAAAGGCTGCTGCTTTCTGTGACAGATGGGCTTGGGCTAATCATCATTGGTGTTCACCTATTCAGTGTGCAGCAGTGAGAGCACTGCTGAGTGCTCTTCTTTAATCTCTAAATAAAGCACGTGTTTTCTCTATCTGCAGCTCTTGCTAAGTTAAATATAAAAGATAGGTTGTTGTGAGTAATGGTACATTGTCTACCTCAGACTTAGAGCAACTGAGCCTGGGAATAATCTGTGTTTTCTCTGCTTTGTTGAGCCACAGAGGGAGCAATGCCTGATGACCACAACCAGAACTAGTGGAGTGGTTTCTTTTTTAGTTTCAATTGCTTGCCATTTAAATGTCCAGAAGAGGCACTGATTTACAAGTCCTTCCAAACTTCACACAAAGTTCAGGAAAGTCATGCATGAGCAGAAGGTAGGGCCATTACAAAAAGTAAAATGAGGATGTTGGTGCGTGCATTTTAAAAATACGTCTATAAATTTCTTGTCTAAAACTGTATTTGTTATTCTTCACAGTAGCAGTATAGCTGTCTGTCAAATGACTCAGGCATCCTTGAACATAAAATTTTGTTCTGTAAGTAACATCCAAAAGTGGTTTCTTGTGGTCCAAGAGAACCTTTTAATCATCCCACCTTTGCCCAACCTGTCTGATTCCAGATGCAGAGCTTTTAAAACCTGCATGAAGTGATATTTTACATCCCTAGCTGCATCCCTACGATTTCACATATCCACACATTCTGTTAACTTTGTTAATCTGGCAGCAAAGCTGTCAGATTGGCCAGGTCTGGGGAACCAGATGGATAGAAATGCTCAAGGGTCTGTGAGTCACAAAACACCAAGTTTTCCACAGACACATCCATGAGTTTGGCTCTTCAGTGTGGCTGAGCTCAGTAGATGGGTCACTGCCACTGCCTCTCCCAGCTCTGTCCCTGCTCTCCAGGTGGCTGGGTGACCCTGAGCAGATGAAGAGACCCATCACTACTCCTTTCCAATGGCACAACAGGGAGAATTGGGCTCCTTGTGGGCTTCTTGTCTGCCTTGGCTCCTGGCAGCTCAGAACCACTCTTCAGCTTCCCGTCTTGCTCCCACTGATGGTGGCACTGGACAAGAGCATTCACGAGTCAACACCATAAAAAGTTGCCAGGAGTTGGACACAGTCCGTGGATTTTCTATAAAACAGTAATTATAGACTTTACTGCTGAGTGCCAAATCCAGTTTTCCCTCTTCTGGGAGCCATTCAATAAACTTTATGTTCCGAGGTAGAGCAAAACTGTCGGAGTTTAATGCAGTGTTTTATGCATCTTCCCTGCACTCTAACACCGGATTGTTGCTAATAGCCCAGTGTGGTTCTTCTTTTTCTTTCTAAATTACATTAATAGGTCTGAAATGCCCTGTGACTCAGCATTTCCCTCTGGACACTCACCCTTTCTTGCCCAGGAAGAAGCCAGTCTTTCCAGGAGCAGTTGCCTATACAGATTTGCCTTTTCAGGTGATCAGCATCTATGTTTATAGTCCTTTCACAGAACCATCAGGCTTTGCTAGTGCAAGTTCTTGGGCATAATCTAAAACAAACCATGCCTGGAAATAAAAACAACCCTACTGAAAAAGAAAACTCCATCCAAGAAATGCACATACAGAGCAACTCAGAATTGAGGCTGTCGCAGTGGTTTTCATTCAGCCTTTTTTCACCGACATGTTTCCACATTCATGATCCTCTGGCCATGGGTATATTTAAGGGGGGGGGGGGAAGGAAACAAACTAGAGCAGAGTATCAAAAGAAATGCTTCTCAACAGAGAGGTGCACCAGGATTATAAAATACTTTCCTCCCCTAAAGCAAATGTCCTTCAAAACAAGACTAGGTGGTGCATTGAATATGGCACACTATGATACTCCACAGCGGGAAGTGAAAACATCGTGTCTAGCTCGCAGCTGTGATGGGGAAAACTTTCAAAGGCTTTAAGAAGCCACTGGTGCAGTAACTCCCATATGCAGTTTCAAAAATAATCATCTCCATAACACTGCAAGTAACGCTCCCCAACACCCCACACCAGCATTTGGGATGAACCATTATCCTCTTCTGAGCAAAGAAGCTGGGCAGCTTCTGGCAGGAACTCTTCAGTCCTATAGAATCTCTGTGTAATGTGGTGTGAGCTATGGGATTTCTTTTAGGGGTGATAGTGGTGGTATACATCTCTTAATAACATCAGAAATTCCCAAAGAGTCAAATTTTCAAAGCACTTGGAAATCAAGAGGAAATTTTTATTAACTTCAATAGCTTTTGAACCGAGCCTATATGTGGGGGTTTTTGTTTTGACATTGCCTGAGACAGGAGGGAATTGGTTTTTTGATAGTACAGCACCAGATTGCAGGCTCTGCATCTCTGGTTTTTTTAATTCAGAACAACTCCGCTTTTATTAGATTTCTGTTATCTCTTATTTTACTACAATCTTTTTTGCATTTCATAAATATTAATTCCCCAGACAGTCTCTTTTGTTTAGTAGTTTTTATCTATCACAGGCTTTTCTGTTTTCCTTTCCTCTCTTGTCCCAGAGAGATGTCATCCTCTGCTATCAAAAGCAAGAGTTTCTCCAAGGAAGCTCTTCAGCCCAGAGATGTAGGAGCAGAATTTTTGCTACGAATTATTTTTGTTTTCTCTGTGTTCCTTTCGCTTCACTTTCTAACACCAGTGCCAGGCTCTGATTTCACTTGCTTCCTTGGAGGGCACTGTAATGCTTCAGAAACTTGTTTACCAGCGTTGTATTTTCCCTTGTCATCCACGGACAGACATTTCAGGCCATTCATTCATCTTTGCACTGATGTGGAGGTACCAGGCTGCTTTAGCAGATGCCATTCAAACCCAGAGAGCTGTTCCTGGGCAGGCTGTGGTTTTGTTATTATCTGGAGGTTTTTTAATGGAATCACTCAGACTGTTTGTTTTCCTTCATGTTTTCTTTCACCTTCTCTGCTGTGTTTCTGGTTATTTCTAGTGCCGATGAATAAGTTGTGGCAGGCTGAAGCAGGTAGGCAGAGTTATGGTACTTCATTTAAGCTGTACCCACTAACCAGCTTATTGATGCTACTTCTCCAGATCAGACTGGTTTGGCTTAATACTGTCCACCTAGTCCAGATAAACTGTTCACTTCTCACCCTTCTCTTGTCTGCACTAAGCCAGTATTAAAAAAAAAAGACCAAAAATCCAACTGTTATTTTTTGCTATGAGCTTTATAGATCAGTGAACTTTATGGTTTGGTTTTTCTTTTTGATAACATACAGGTTGATTTTCAAGGCTGTGGCAAACTCATGGTATTAAATTTAAAAACAGACTAACTCATGCAACCCTTCTATTTTGTACTTCAAGTGATTTCTTTAAATCCCATTACAACATCTTGGAGTGTTCTGACTGTACTTAACTCTGATGACTTTCTGTGAGATCTCAGTGGCATTTAAGATAGTAATTTTGATAAACAGAAAGCTATATGTGATACTGCAGAACATGCTGCATATTTCCCAACAGGCAGTGCCAAATGTCTGTTACTGATTTCTCATAGACACCGACTTGCTATGGAAGTTACACTCAAAGGTGAATCTCAGAAATGTTGTGCAGGAAGGGAATTATAAGGAGGGAAAGGTGTAAGCCTAAACCGAATGCTTTGAATATCTGTAATCTGCTGATTCCAGCAATCTTTACTGCCACAGTCTCTCAATCTGAATCTTGAGTCTCCAGTTTAATCCATTTACTTAACCTGTCTGTAACAGAGAGGACTAGAAACTTCAGGGAGGACAAATATTTGGAGATATATCTTGTTCTGAAATTCTCCCAGAGCAGTACCAGGAAGCTGGGCTGAAAAATAAACCCCATTCCCCCTCTTAAGAAAAAGGCAAGATGGTAGCATTAGGTTGCTGTGTCTTGACCCTGTCAGTTGCACTTGGGCAGAGAAGAGGTGTTGGAAGAAGACAAGGTTCAGTTTGTGAAGATGGTAGAAGAATGCAGCAACACTGGACTGGTTCTTTGTGACTGGCTTCTCACATCTGGAAAGCGAGGATGATGCTTTAAAGTTTGCAGATGAAAAAAAATAGCAGATAAGTACTGAGTGTTATTTTTATCCCAGACCTCGGTCTGCAATAGCGGCTCCAGATGCAGCTTCAGGAGGAGTTATCCATCCTGCCAGCACCTGCAGATCCCTCTGCAGTTTATCTGAGCTTTATTTAGGAATAAGCACTTATTCCCATTGAACATACATCTGTTGCCTTCAGGCCCCAACAAGTCTGGTCATAGCTAAAATATGCCCTTGTTTTAGTGGACTTGGGTCTGCTCCACTACCTCACCACAGGGAGCCGAGAGATCTCAGAGTCGAAGTACTGTAAAAATCTACTTTAAGGCTGCAGTTGAGCCCCTGAGATTTACTGGTCTCAGCAGATCCACAAAAACTAAGTGGGAAGCAGAGGATGGGAGGGGCCCAATCCTGTCTGCAATGGGCAAAGATGGGACAAAAATACTGTTAGACAGATGTGCAGGCTCTTTATAGCTTAGCTGGCTGTTGAGGAGTTCGGGTTTTCTCAGTTAATCTTGGCAAGTGTTTTCTTCTCCTGGAAATAGTCTGAGTGAACCAGCAGTTTGTCTCTGCTCAGGTGGTCCTTCTCTCTCCAGAGCTGCAGACAAGAGGACATGAATCGTGAAAAGCAAAACAGGAGCAGATGTTCTGCATCAGGTTTAAAGCAGCAGTGTATGGTAGCTGCTTTATCTCAGTCTCCAAAGAATACATGTGTTTTGGAGCAGCCTTCTACTCATCCTGTTTAATATCCATGTCTTCCTTTGAAAATGTTTGCATTTCCCCCACTCTTCTCCCAGCCCTCCCATGGGTTTTAAAGTTCAACTTGAGCTCCAGCAGTGTTGAGGGCAGGTTGCAAAAGGGGCTGTTAAATGAAGAGCCGTCGAGGAGAGAGAGGGAAGAGCAGTGAGAGGCACAAGTGGAAAAGAAGCTCAGGCAGGAGGAAGAGTTAAGAGTTAACCTTAAAATAACTGGGATTACCTTAGACCCCATATCGCATTAACCAGGGGCTGAGTGAACACAGTGGTGTTAATAGGTGAGTTAAGGGGCCATAACCCTTCTCAAGGGCAAGGGAGAGGGACTGAAGTTGTGGGCTTGAACTTGCATGTGCATAAAGAGAGGTGATGGAGAGCTGGAATAAGAGAGTGCTTGGGAAAGCAGAATAAACTGAATGAAATCACAGTTTGTTCCTGGAAGCAGTGGATCCCACATACTGCTTCCCCCTGTGAACAGCGTTTATTTTTAAACAAACAAAGCCAGAGATGAAGTTAGGTCATGAAGCAGGAAGCGAGTGTCTCTAAAAACAGTAGGAGAAGTTGGGAAGAGGCTTTGTGAGACTTCCCTGCTTGTGCTAGCTGGGATACACATCAGTTGGAAGACACCTGTGGGATGGATTGCAGGAATGGGCATAGAGTCACAGCCATCAGATCAAAAGTGTTTAAGAATGGTCCTTACAAATGGGCCTTGCTGCAGTGACCTGCTCCAGCCAGGATCAACCACCAGAAAGGATTTAGAAACAACAGGATAAGCAGACTTTCATGAGATCAGTTTTATATTTGAAATGCAAAACAAAGAGGGTCGAAAGCAGTTGGATGTTGTTGTTAATCCCTAGGTCAGCTGTGTGGATATATCTCATAAAACACAGGATACATTCAAAGAGCAAACGCCACTGTTAATTGTCAGTGTGTTTGTGGAGGCACATGTGCCTTGGAAGCACCCGCATGGGGTGAAGGACATGGAGCACTTGGCAGCTCTCCCTACCTTGAGAAAACGGGTCCTGCAGCAGGCAGCGCTGCAGGGTGGAGGAGAAACCTTTGACTCTTCATTCATGGATCCAGTGGGTGGAAGCTCCTGCAGAGAGAGTCTAAAATGACAGCTCTTTTAGCAAGAAACTGTAATTTAGGTTTACTTCTTCTGTCAGGAAAATCAGCTCTTCTTGCATTTTGTGAACTTGTCACTTTTCCCTGCTCCTAAGTCCGTGTCATCTGGCAGCTGTGGAGAAGGACAGCCCCTGTTCAATAAGCCGGAACTGAGAATTATCAACTGCCAGTGTTTCTCAGGAGCCATCGGACATCTCTTGACCAAAATCATCAGGGAGGTGGCAGCAGTTCCAGGTACTGACTCAGTGGGCACCATGGATGCTTCTCACACCATGGATGCTTCTCATACCACCCTACTAAGGAAGATCAGCAGTGGTGTGAGTTTTCCCTCTGCTGTGCCACTGAATTTTTTCAGTCCCACCTACTTACACATCAGAATGTGTCTCAGTGCTTCAGTACAGCCTGGGAGCACCCATGAGCCCTGGTCTGTGACCCACATAAATGTTTGTTCCATCTGGGTGCTTACTGCTTGGATGTGGGTAGGGATGCATATACACCTATCCATATGTATGTATAAAGGGAGATGCATGCATCCCTGCCCAGCTTATTGGCATTTTTTGTTAATCAAAGAGGAAATAAGCATCTTATGAAAGCAGAAGTCCTGGGAATGGTAAGAGACTGGTAAGGGTGGGCAAGCAGAAGTCAGTGGTAGCTGGGCTATTGCTGGCCAAGCAATCAGCTCTCCCATAAGCACATTCCCAAAGCTGCAATAACAGCAAGCAGCACAGTGAGTATAACCTGCCAGGCTCTGCCTTCTGCCTGAGCTGAGGGGAAGCTGCCCCTGTGAGCAGCTCGAGGCCAAGCGCTCCCTCTGCCAGGCCAGGAGGCCTGTGAAGGTGGAACAGGCCGGCCCTGTGTGCGGGACAGAGCTGCCCTGTTCCCCCCGGCGCGGCAGCGGGCACGTTTCCATGGAGCACTCGGGCGCCCTGCCATGGAGCACACGCTCCTGGCTCCCCGAGCCCTGCAGCTGAATGCCTCGACTCACTCCTGGCTGTCAGACCACGTCCCTCCGGGCTGCGGGCTGGCACCTCTCCGCCTTGCCGCGCTGCTCAGGGAGAGGGGAGACCTTCCCAATCTTTCCATGCCCTCCACGCTCGCCAAGGCCAGGAGGGCCTGCCTGGAGCTGCAGGCACCTTAGCTCAGGGACAGCAGGGACCTGCTCCAGGGGGTTTTGCATGCAGAGCAAGAGCTGGCTGGAAACCTAGTCCTGGAGCTCTGTTTTCTTCCAATCTTTGCTGGCATGCTCTAGCTGCAGGTGGGGTGAGGCGGGGGACAGGGGTACGAGAGCAAGGAAGAGGGAGCCAGCCCTTTCAGCAGATAGAGAGGGAACTGATGAGAGGCTGGCATGCCTTCAGCATCTGTGAAAGGAGCAGAGAGCAAGAAGACAGTGCTTGGCTGCAGCCTGGGAAGGATCCCAAAAGCCTGAGTTCAGAGGGGCCTTTTCTGTGCATTTTCTTTGGGAAGTTTAAAAAAAAAAGAGCATTAAAAAAAAAGGGAAAAGAAGATCATGTGCCATTTCTTTCAGGCTTGTAGTTGAGGCAATAGTTTGAAAAAAATAGCTGCCATTTAAAGAAATACTAAGAATTTGTTCTTCTATTGTAAAGCAACATTTAGTATGCAGTCCCTAAATGGATCTGTTATTAGATGAGACAGAGAACCCTTAGAAATCACAGTAAACACAGCTGTAGAGATGAGTAAAATGAATAAGGCATCATGCTAATATTTGTACCTTCCAGTTGTCTTGAATGGCTGATGAAAGGGACTTTTAACATTGTCCTCATGCTCTGATATAAGAAGAATTAATGTAGCAAGTCAGATGCTTAAAAATGCAACCAAGTCACTGTAGGCTTGTCAGGATTTAAAGAAGATTACCTAGGTGTATTTTCTTTATTGCTGTGCTGAGGATGTAGAGGAACCCAGGAGGACTGGAAGTTTCCAGCAAGGGCCTGGTGGTCAGATCCACAGAATGTTGGATATTGTCTGTGTGGAGCTGGCACAGTGGGTGGAGCAGGCTAGCAGTTGGGAAGAGGTGTTGGTGGCCAACAGGGAAAGCAGCCTTATGCATGTCCTCTTTGCTTCCCTGAGAAGCCTGTGGTGGAATCACTTGTGGCTGGCTACTGGCAGTGGGTTTGTTTTGGTGCACAAAGACTGAAGCGTCTGAGGGTTTTAACAAAACCAGAAAATATTTAGAAAGCAAATTACTTGTTCTCCTGTGTCATGGTTCGTCTTCTGTCTTTTGTCTTGGTCCCTCGTTGGGCCCAATCCTGACATGATTATAGCTGGGTTAAAGGACTACTTACTGCTGGCTTGTTTGGGACTGAGCATCCGTCATGGCTGGAGTCCCTGGTGCTTATCGCAATAAAGAATAAATCAGACCTAGGAATCTGTTGATGAAAGAGGCTTCCCATGTTAACCCAGAATCTTATTTCTGTGCTACATTCTGCAGCAGGAAGGTTTCCTGGGAAGTGTGTTGTAATTAAGATTTATAAATGAATGCTAGCATTTTAGTATAAGAGGCTTTTTGTCTTTTCAAGCAGGAGGTCATCTAATTCTTTTTGTACAGCAGCGGAAAGGTGAAAAGTTTACGGTTAACTGTAATTAAGGCCATGGAGAAGGAGCAATCTTGTTTAGTCACCTTCTGTGAGCATTAGTAAGCAGCACAGCCCAATGTGCCAGAAATAAGTTACCTTAGAACAGCAAGACTTAGTCTGAGCGAAATCTAACCTTACCAAGGGGAAGTAAAATAAATTCAATGTTAATTTGTAATAGTTAGGTCGAGGAGAAGAAAATCATTATCCAAAGGATTTAGGTATTTTGCCAGTCTGTGTCAGGATGAATACATCCAGATCATTACAAGAAAAGAGAGTCATATTGAGAGAGGAGATGAAATCTGTTCTTGTTTCTGACACTGCCCTGCTGGGAGGGCGAGATTAGCTCTCTCTTCCCTGTCTCCTCTGGACCTTGGCTCCATCCAGTTAGACAGAAGCACGGCTCACAGGGCAGAGCTTACAGCATGGGTTGTACATGGCAGCCATCAGCACTCTTACTTCCAGCCCCTTACCTTAAAAATAACAGCCTGGCAATTCTTGGGGGGGCATGGGACTGAACCTGCATCCCTGACCCACAGGAGCTGCATTCACCTGACCTGTTCAGAGATATTGGAAGGGACATCCCATAGTGTCCCATTCCAACCAAACGCCTGCTCGGGTTGGGGAACAGGGACTCAACATGCTAAACACCTAATTGCGGGGTTCCCCTCTCCTCGAGGAGGTTGCTAAAGCCCATGAATTTTATGGAAAGGAAACCAGCTATGCAGCAACTCTCTCCTGCTTCTCCTATTTGGGTTTCAAAAGCTCTGGAGCAATATTGGTGCGTCACACGCTGAGTTAAAAATTGGAAACATATTACACTGATTTAGCATGGGACTGAGTAAATTGTATTCACTTAAAATAGCAGATATCCTGCTGAGAAGAAAATAAGTTTTGTAGTTGACTGTGTGTCACCTAAGCTGGAACCCAGAGGTACAGGAGGAGGATTTGTGTTACTGAGAAATCCATAAACATTGGCTGGCAGGTCAGAGCTGCTGGGGGGAGCAGGGCACGTGTGTCCCAGGCAACTCCAGGCAT
Organism: Erpornis zantholeuca; assembly: GCA_013400515.1. NCBI lineage: Eukaryota > Metazoa > Chordata > Aves > Passeriformes > Timaliidae > Erpornis > Erpornis zantholeuca. The sequence goes on along the minus strand of VZTN01010914.1, from coordinate 38,717 downwards.
TCAGGCCTCCTGCATCTCCTCCTCACATCCTGTGCAGGGTTTCACACAGTTTCTGTCTGAGCTCCTGTCTGGTCTCTGCCCACCCTGGAGTTTGACAGTGTTGTCTTTTCCTCAGGAAGGTTTCATCCACGGCACCAGCTGGCCCCTGCCTGTGTGGCTCCACAGTGTTTGATGAAAGTCTTGCTCCTGCAGTGTGTGGAATACCAAGGTTTATGACAGCAAGCTTAGCTTACAGAAGCCACCATCTCAGGTTTAGAAAGCTCGAAGGACCTGCAAGACAACACCTGCCTGTGTGGTGGGATCATTTGAGTCCCTCTTCCTTCTTGGGCAGGTGGATGTTCTCAATGCTGGACATTCCTCACTCTGTTTCAGCACATACTTATCTTCTCTTTCTGTTGGCATTTATCCTGTATCTAAACGGAGTCTCTCTTGTTTAGCTCTGTTACTACTTGTCCTAACCAGACTGAGTCCAAATTACTCCTTTCCTCCTCGTGGAATTTCTTATGTATTTTTGTATTTCTGTATCTACTCTGTCGTGTTTCCCCACTCCACCCAGTTTATCTCACCCCTGCAACCACAGCTCCTTGCAACAGAGAAACAAATGTCAGTTTTTCCATTGTCTCCCAGATGCCAGCTATGTTAAAATTTATTTTCTTACTCTGTTTTTTAAGGGCCACTCCCAGCTCCACCCTGGCTGAATGTCCATCCCCAGCCCAGTGCTCCTCCTGGTGCATCATTTGCAGATGTCCATGGCGTGCCTTTTCCTAACCAATTCTCAAGCCTCTCCTTGAAGCTCCCACAGTAAAGATGTCATAGCAGAGTGCAGCAGCTACAGGTCACTCGCTTGGCTTCGAGCTTCCCAACCCATGCACTTGTCCCCGAGTTTGGGTTGTCCCAGTTTATATTTCATCTGTGCCCTGACTGTAACCTGGCAATTGCGAGATAAAAAGTGGAAGCTTCTTTGACCCTGTCTACAATCCCTGGGGACTTGGAGACAGTTCTGCAAGCCTGGCTCTTTCTAAAGCAGCTGTGGGCAACAGCAGTGTATCCTTGGGAGAGTTAGAAGGACAGTGATTGTATCCCTGTTTGTTACGGGTTCCGCACACAGGTCCAGAGAGCGCGGGCTCAGCCCCAGCCCTCGGACATGCTCACATCTGTCTGTGTGTGTGTGTGTTGGAGGTGAAAGGACAGCGAGTTTTCATTTTAAAATTAAATTCACACGATAGCCAGACCTTTCAGCTTTTTAATGCAAACTGTGATTTATCACTGCACTTAAAGAACAAGCCAGGAGCAAACAGATTGATCATGCGCTGTCCTTCTGTGTCAGAGCAGCAGCGAGCGGCTGTGGCAGCAGTGCAGAGAGGTTGGGTCCCAGCACGGAGCCTCTGCTGTGGGAAGGCAGCACAACTCCATCACCCTCACCCCACGATGGCTGCTGAGGTCGCAGCCTGGGGTTTCACTTGCTTCTTCTTGCTGTGAGAGAAAAAAAAAAAGGGTTGACCATCTATTCTCCTTCTTCCCCTTCCTTTCTTTGGCTGCTCAAAAGACAGTGCAAAGTGCTCTTGGTTCATGCAACATGAAGCTTCACACTAATCTTTTATAAATTAAATCCCAATAAACCCACCAGCATGGTTTCTTGCTTTAAGTATTCACAGCTTGAGGTTTCTCTAGTCTTCCTGAAGACTTCTTACCTCTTGCATGTATTGCACTTAAACTCAGTCACTTTGATTTTGCCTGCCCTCTGTTTGTAATATTCTCCCAGAGCTTCAGAACAGCAACAGCAGATGCATAGCAGCACATCCTTCACCCTCTGTGTGCCTGGGCCATAGGTCTTTCTGCCTGATCTTCCTGGGGACTTCTAACTTTTCCCTCTCCTTGTTCAGAGGAGACACTTTACAAGATATAGACATTTATCTTATGAGCCCCAAATCCTATGTATGGTATGAGTCCTGGTACCAAGTAATTCCTAGCAGGGAGAATGGGAATGGACAGGCTTCCAAAGGTGTCTGGGATTATACAGGAGAAGGTAGCATTGAAAGAGAGCTGGTTCTTTTATTCCTGAATCCGTATCTTGTTGTGTGACAAAGTTTTAGCCTGATTAAAAAGCTGGTTTTCATACACAACTGTGCCAGTGTCAGTCTCTGATTTTTCAAGATTTTGCATCGTTTAGCCTTCCCTGTGGTACTTTACTTTCTCTCCAAGATGTAAAGGCCAATACTTAATGAGCTAGTTGTGAGTTTTTCCAGAAAAGTATCAGCATCTGTGGCTGCATGTGTGTCTGTTGCCAGGTTTTGGCTGGTTCAGTGTTGTTTGTTATCTAGCACCCAACTAGTACTTGACTAGTACCTGAACAAAGAGTGAATGCCAAAGTTGATGTGGGTTTGGGGTTAATCAAATCATTGTAGTCCTCACAGTAATGCAATTGCTGAATTATCTCATCCTTCTCTGCTGTAGCCTTCTCTGAGTGCACACAGACACACACAGAGAAAGTTGGGGATGTGCAGTGGAAGAAGGAGGGAATGTATGAAGCAATTCAGGATTTTTGGCAATACAGTGTTAGCAGCTACTGTGTATGACTGTTTCACTCTCAAGAGCTTTGATTCTTCTTTTCATAGCCCTGGTGCATTCTCTGCAATGGGAACTGAAAATTGTCTGATTATCTTGGTTTGCAATACAAAAAATTGGGGAAAAAAGCATATTTAGCCAAATCATCTCTATAGGGCAATAAGTTCAATGCATTAAATGGAGAAAAGAAGGCAGCTTTGTAATATTTCAAGAGTTTCCTTCAGAGGATATAATTTGCTTCTAAAATGTTCTCGCTTAGTAAAAATGCTCTTAGGTTAATATTAGTTTTATCTTCTATTATCCAGCCACTTTGTAGAGACATTTTCATAGCAAATTCATATTCCAGTTTGTCTGTCCACAAGTTGTCAGAGAAGATGTTAAACATTTCCATCTCCAGAACACACAAGGTACTTCCTCTGAACAAATATTAATTGAGTTTTGGTGTGCTTCTCATTTGAGTGCTTGAAGTTTTTAAAAAAGTTAAGTCAAAAATAATATGCTATGAAATGTGAAGAAAATCAGTTTGAAAAGCTGAGAAGTTACTACTTTTTTAAAAAAAATTGTTGCAGTTCAGGTCAGTTTAATAAAATGCTTTTATTGAAAATGCAGTTGTTATTTTAGATGCAGTGTTTTGATTCATATAGCTACAATTGTCTGACTGTCATCTGTAGAAATCTGCACAGAGTAGTAATTATTTGTGATGATTTGAGAAATGCTTGGACTGTCAAGTATGAAAAATTGCTATTTCCCCATTGTTGTCTAGTGCTGCACATTTTTAAGAATACAATCTAGAACTTGGTGTATAGCACATATATACACTGAGTAGGGCAGTTATGGATGCAAATTGTGAAAGCCAAGTCTTGAAATAGTCTAAACCATGTTTGTAACTTCCAGGCTCTCCATCAAGGTTCCAGGAGTCTTTTTCTCACCTTTCATGTGAAAACAGTATTGGAAACATGCTTGCATGGAATCTCATGCTCAAAAAAACCCCACCCTTTCAGCCTCTGGGAAAACAAAAGGAATACTGAAAAACATTTTGTATATTGAATAACAAACACCTCCTAGGACTCAGATGTGTAATTGGTGGGCTGGGGGAAGGAGAGCTGATAATAACTGAGATCATTCAGGCAAGCGAAAGAGTCTCTGGATGCCACAAAACCAGGACCATTAGTGCCACCTATAGTTAGTCTGTCTGACACTTCTCACTTTAAAACCTTTTTTTCATTGGATCCTGAGGCTGCTGCACACACTCCTTCTGAACAAATACTATTAAGAAGAATTTGGTGGAGATGAGCTCTGGTTTTAACAGTACTGGATACACCTGGCTGGGCATCAGCTGGTTTTTAATTGATGGACCACAAATGAGAGGCACTCTGCAGCAACTTGCACAGTTCTAGCATAGGACACAAACCAAACCTCCAAACACAAAGGTAACTGAAAGAATTCAAGGCAGATGCAAAGTCTTTTTTAATGCACAATTGAAGAGAAAAAACAATTTAGCAAGGAATGGGACTGCAAACCCCATTCACAATATTTTTATCCTCATTATTCCACTCTAAACGAATTTGGATAATTTTACCTTTCAGTCTGCCATGATCAAATGTCATGTTAGCAGTCCCAGCACAGGCTGGTTGTGAGCCTGGTTGCAGTAATACAGAACTAGATGCAGGCAGTGCAATAGAAATAACCAAAACCCTGCTTGGTAAATGTGGGGGTTACTTCTTTCCACAATAATTTTTTATAGTGAGGCAGAATTTAATTAATGGGCTTTTTGAGTGACACTTCAGTATTTCCATCCTTCTGTTAAAAAACTGCTTTCAGTGCAAGTACCTGTGAATTGAATTGATCTTTGAACCTAGTTTTCAGTACACTGCTGTATTCAGAAAAAAAATAATTAAAAATTCCCCGTGTTTAAATCTGTACTTGCTGCTTGGCCGTCAAGCTTGGAAAGGTCTTCAAAGATTACTTTATCCTGCTGTGCCTAAGTAACCAGAAGGAAATGCCTCCCATCTCATTACTCTGGTTTACCTTGAATAACCCTTGCCTGTAAGGAGTTGATGACTGCCAGTTGGTCAGCATATGCATTTCTGGTCAGTAGAGTCCCTGGTGCTCTCCACAAAAAGCCCTCCTGCCCCATTCCCTGCACACACACACATCTTCCATTGAACAGAAGGCATCCACATGAGCAGAGTGTGCTGGACTTTCCTCCCTTGCTGTTGCTTTGGGACTGATGGAGAAGAGAAACTTCTGGGATCAGAGTGTCCCCAGACTACTTTTTTCTTTTCCTTCTTTTAATGCCACTGAGTTCAGAAGTCTCCCACTGCTCATGTCGCTTCACTGTTCAACTTGGTTGCTGCATCAGAAAAGGAAGGAAAGCTTTGATCTTGACATGCTCTTCTTCTCTGTCCCCCTTTACAACTTCTGCAGGAAAACAAAAACATGATTAAATGCATCTGTGGTGTCAGTTCTTTCAGAGAAGAGCAGCTGCTCTTATCAGATGTCTTCCCAAAACCTTTAATGCCATGATGAAGTCCAAGTTGAACTGTCAGAGGACAGACCTGAGCACTGACTTTATCACCATCCCCACACTGCTCTCAGGGTAATCTGCACACAGGCTTAAAAGTGTCCTCTCCCAAAGTGGATTTAGGTCATTACTTACTGTGGTTTCTAGAACTAAGGGAGCAGCAGAGACCTCTGGTAATGACCACAGACACAACCATCAGTGTCCAGGCCACAGCTGCATGCTCATGACTCTGCTGTAAGCCACATCTGTAACAGCTTTGGAGGAAGACAGTCCATGACCCTAATTGTTTGTCTTGCCCTTCACCATCCATGGGTTTAAATATATCTGTTCCTTGGACCTTCTCTCTGGCTGCTTAAATTTGTGGGGCATATTTTCCTCATTAGCTGTGAGCACATTGACACTTTTTCCCTGGTCAAGTGGACCTCTAGTTTAAACAAACATACTTCCAGTCGCATTTAAACTTACTGTTCCCCCACTTCCTTCTACCAGCTTCAGGAGTGAAGTGGTTATGTGGCTTAAAGCCTTGTCTGTAACTTAAAATGAAAAGGAACCATATTACCATCAGATAACTCACTGTTAATGTGTAGTTTCAAAATACTGCATTGAAAATGCTGTTATGATTACCTTCCACGGTGCTGTAGACTCTAGGAGCCACAGAGCATGTCCTCTGTGCAAAGGAGAGTTTGGTGGTTCTTTCAGGATTCCATTAAAGGCTCTCAGGTGCCTCACCTGACCTTCCACTAGTGCAGGGTGAAAGTGGCTTTCCTGTCAGCCACTCCTTCAGCGAGAGGGCTGTTTCCATCAAACCTTGAGGAGAGCCAGCAGGACTCTTTGTGTCTCTGGGGGAAGCAGGTAGGTCAGCTCTTCCAGGGTGCATCAGGTGTGTTAGTCAGCTGCAGTAGAAATGGGCTTTGATACAGTTGGCATTGTTCTAAGTGGCCTTTTATTTTTTTTCTTTCTTTTTTTTTTTTTTACTAAACTGAAGTGAATAGGATACAATAAAAAGGAAGTTGAGCTTTCTATTTCCTGCATGGCTCTTGATCCATCAGCCATACCAAAGGGTGCTGTCATTGATGAGAACAATACAATCCCTTTTTACTGCTGCATTGTTTTTTAATATGCATTCTGTGTGCCCCTAGGCAGGCCAGAGGACACGCACAGCTCACCCTGGGGTGATGCTGTATACTTAGTAAATGTAGCTGACCAAACTCTCATGCCATTTCTTTTTATTTTTTTCCCTGTTAAAAAGAGCAAGAGGAAAGTAGCACTTGAAAATGCACAAGTGTAATCTTCTAAATGAATTTAATGTAGTACAATCTCATTTGCAATTGCAAATACTAAGCTTGCATTTCCCCCCTTACTCTAAATGTCTGAAAATCTCATTAATGTTAATGTATGGGGAAGAAGTGCTTAGCCTATTGATGGAGGAATGAAATCAAGAGCAAAGCACAGCTCTACAAAGATTCATCTGCAGATTAGGGTCTGAAGCAACCATTAGATTATCAAATCTGACCTTCTATCTAATACAGACCATAGATTCTCATCCACTTATTTCTGTATTTATCCTAAGAACAGCACCAGAAAATCAAATACAGTGCATTAACATACTACAGTGTAGCAATATATTCAGGCATTTACCTTTTTTTTAACTCTAGAGGCAAACAGTACCACCGTGGTATATGATTTTTGATGAAAATCTTCAGAAAGAGATTTCAGCTTTTTATCTGCTGCAAAGGAGAATTTGTGTGTCTGTGTGTTTGCATAGGGTTTTGTTTAGTTCTTTGAAAATTATTCACTGGTAACATTCAACCAGTATAGAGCTGGTTAAGAACCATTACTTCTGTTTTGCTCTGAGGACATCATAAATTGAAATAGGGATTTTTACATTTTTTTAACAGAAAAAGTAATTTTCTTTAAAAATCTGTGTGGTTCTTGTCAACTGCTTTCTAACATCTTATTTGGAAACTCACTGCCAGTCAGTTTACCTAGGAAGCACAAAGCAAATTTCACATCTGGCTTCCCATCTCCTTGACTGTAACATAAAACTGCCCATGAAGTGCACCTGGGAGGTGTCCAGGGGGATACCACACACACACAAAAGACAAGCCAAGCTGTCTAAAAGAACTGCACTGGGCTACTGCACATTCTAACCACTAGCCAGCATTTTACTGAACAGAGGGGGAAAAGAGACGAGGAAAGTATCAGGGAATTCAGAGAAGTGGTGGGTGGCACTGTACAAAATACAGAGGTTCCAGGCTTGGCACATATACCCTCTCTTGAAGAAAAAGTCCTCCTGCCCAAAATGGAGCTGCAGCAGCCTCTTCGTGTTGCTCATCCCATGAAAATATTTCTCTGCAACCCACCACAGCCCAGATGGAGGGAGAGTATCTGTTGCTCACATGCTGCAAAAGCTTTTGCTGCCCCTCGGATGTGTGAAACTTGGGCTCTTAGGGCTCGTCTGCAACAGTGCAATTTCTATTTCCTTTCTCTCCAAAGCTCAGAAATCCTGTGAGTGGCTTGGTCCCATCTTGGAGTTTCATTTGGGTTTTGACTCTAAAGTTTATTTGGGTCCTGTTCTTTGAGTTTTGTTGGGTTTTTCAAAGATTAATCATGGCTAAGTAGTGCTATTGAAAGCAGAGATTTGAACCCATGATTGCAGGAACTGGAGGTTCAGTATGAGGTCCCAAGCTGGTGCAAAACATTTGCAAGGACAAAGGATTTTGCATGGCATATACTGGTTTTATCTGGTATAGTGGCAGGGAGGAGGACCCCTATCACCAAAGGAGCACTGTACATAGCAGATGTACAGAGTCTACATTGCCTCAAATACTTTTTTGCAGTGATCTGTGATTCATGTTAATTCAACAAGAAGGTACTAGATAAATACTTTTGAAAGACTCATCATACAAGAAGGAATTTCAGACCTCCTTGCCTTAAGGAGGAGTAAAAAAATAGGAAGGCCAATACTTGCCTTAATTTTTGTCTTTGAGACTAAGTTAATTACTGAGCATAAGCCTCTTTGAAATTCACAGGTAAATGGTATTAAATAAATGTAAATAACATTACTAAAATCTTCACACTGTTGCTTTGCTGCAGTTTATTCTCAATATGTAGTAAGATATTTGTAGCAGTGAGGATAGGGCTGCACAGCAAAACCACATGCCATGCAGAGATGCCTCTGAAAAATGAGACACAGGAGCCCTGCACTGGCATGGTCATAATGTCTGAATGAATTCTCCTCTTGGACAGTATCAGGAATATCCATGGGCTTCAGTTATTCTGTTCATAGCCATATAGGCCATATTCAAGGTCTTAACCAAGAAACACGACTATTAAATTCTCTAACATAAAAGACACCAGTAAGGAGAACACACTATTTTCATTTTGTCCCATTTTCCAGCTCTGGTGTCTTCCTATCCCATCTCAGCAGCAAAAGGTCCAACTCTATTGTAGCTGTGAGTTGGACTGGAGAGTGGAGGCAAGATTTGTTTTCCAGGCCTAAGAAAAGCAGTGACCACATCTCAGGATGAGGGTTCTGTAAACATGCTGGCCACCATGCTGTGTGAGCGCTCGTGCTGCTTCATACTGCTTCCAAAGCAAAGCTCTGGATGCTGTGTGAACAGCATTTGATCAGTGTGCATCAAGAAGTTTGGAGACAGAAAGAGTTTAACTTCTAGAATAGTAACAGTTGTACTCAGCTACATAATGAATTATTCCATGCAGGGAAAGATCTCTTTTCTATGAATTTGTATAATAAGCAAAAAAGGCAGTGAGAGTTTCCCAACTCTTGACCTACTCTGTGCTTCCTTTGCAGTTGTCCAACACAGCAATTCTTCATCAGATCAGACGAGACCAAGTGACAGACACGTGCCGAGCAAACAGCGTGTCCAGCAGGAAGCGCCGTGTGCTGACACCCAACGATCTCAAGCACCTGGTTGTGGATGAAGATCATGAAATGATCTACTGCTATGTTCCCAAAGTGGCCTGCACAAACTGGAAGAGAGTCATGATGGTTTTGACGGGAAGAGGCAAATACAGCGATCCGATGGAAATCCCGGCCAACGAAGCCCATGTGTCTTCAAACCTGAAGACCCTCAACCAGTACAGCATCCCAGAGATCAACCACCGCTTGAAAAACTACATGAAGTTCCTCTTTGTTCGCGAGCCCTTTGAAAGACTGGTGTCAGCCTACAGGAACAAGTTCACCCAGAAGTACAACACTTCCTTCCACAAGCGATATGGCACCAAGATCGTCAGGCGCCAGAGGAAAAACGCAACCCAGGAAGCTCTGCGGAAAGGTGATGACGTGAAATTTGAAGAGTTTGTGGCATATCTCATCGACCCACACACCCAAAGGGAAGAGCCCTTCAACGAGCATTGGCAGACTGTGTACTCCCTCTGCCACCCTTGCCACATCCACTACGACCTCATAGGAAAGTACGAAACGCTCGAAGAGGATTCGAATTACGTTCTCCAGCTGGCGGGAGTAGGCAACTACCTGAAATTCCCCACCTATGCAAAGTCTACGAGAACTACTGACGAAATGACCACAGAATTCTTCCAGAACATCAGCTCCTTGCACCAAACGCAGCTGTATGAAGTCTACAAACTTGATTTTTTAATGTTTAATTACTCAGTGCCAAGCTACCTGAAATTGGAATGAGGGATGGGTTGGGGGGAAAGAGGGGAGAGAAAGCCTGTTTTATTTAAGATTTTTATTTGTCATAATAAATATGGAGAATGGGTTATTTTGTAAATTAATATTTTCTTTTTTTGAATGATGCTGCGAGCAGCACAGTCAAAATTATTTAAATCAATTGTAAGAAAGGACAGCTCTCTTTGCAGGGTAACGGGATTGTGACGATCTAGCTGTAGAAATGAATTATACTGCTACACTGTTTAAACAAATGTTAATTGTGTTCTGGTGAATTTCATTGATCTTGCATTCCTCCAGTTCTAATTAATGTTATTTATACTTATTTAAAACATTGTCTCTTGGTAGGTTTAACTTCAGCAGCAGAGATAAGGTAACACGTGGACAAAAGGAGTCTTGTTTTGTGCTTTCCTCGGCTGAGCTTGTTCTGGGTAATAATATTCTTCCATTAGCAACTGGTGCAGGTAAATATGGGAATGGTTCTGGATACCACATGCTTTGACAAGAGTGATGAAAATAAGTTCTTTAGAAAGTGATGTTGCACTCAATACCAGTACAAAATCCATCTTTCTAGGCCTGAAAAGGAAAAGTAACTCAGATTTGGGTAGATTCATGATATCTAAAACCCATCACTGAAAGAAATGTGAATGTATTCCTTAGGAAGAGAAACCATTAACCTTTTGTAAGTCTTAATGAGTTTATGGAGAATGACCACTCCCATTGTCTCTTATTTTGAAGCCTCCCAGCCCAAATGGATTGGGGATGGTCCATCAGAAAAGAATCAGCATTAAAGTGACTGTTAGAGGTTTTTGAATGCCCAAAGCAATTGGCATTGACATAATTCATATCCAGGATGGGGCTGTGGGGACCTCCATCCTCTTCAAGTCATGCCTTTCTAATTGATCTTAAGATGGGCAACCAAAAGTGGCTCAAGAGACACCAGTCAGGTACATTGCTATAAGTGATCTGGGCATGTCATTTGAAAAGGCAAAAAGTCATCTTCATGTTGGTTCTCTAAGCATGCAAGGCAATTAAAAAGGTCTCATCTTCTTACATGCTGGTTTCATGGCTTTTTCCTAGGGAGAAGAAGAAGCCTTCTTTTTTAGTTGATGCCTAAAAGCCATTGGCAGGGATTTTTCTATGTTCCAGTGGGTTAGAAATTCATCTGTCATGTCTAGTGTAAGACCATGACCTTTTTTCTCAAGGGGAATGTGTCAGTAGCAGTTGTTTCGTGTTTAACAGCTTTTTGGGATGGCAGATTCTTTTGGGTAAGCAAATAGTAATGTATACACAGCAGATAAACAATGAAAAATGGGATTTCAATGTGGATCTGTCAGCCAGCTAGTGAGAGCAGAAGTTCAAGGTTCTCCAGATGTTGCTTCAGTTGGGTGCAGGTGAGGTGTATGGCCTGGGGAATGCTCTGCAGCCGCCTCAGTGCACACAGGCAGCTGATGGGCAAAAGGAGGCAGAGGCTAAACTGAGGCACTTGTGAAAATCTAAAATCTGTTTTAAAGTTGATAGATGGTTAAAAATGGGGGGTTTAACTTGCTTGCATGTCAATCTGATGATCAAAACAAACCCTTTCAAAAATGACTGATGATTTAAATAAACTCAGCTGAAGGCAGAGCTATTTCAACAGTATCAGAGCCAGCTCCTGAAAAATCTGATATTGTACAGTAGCCAGTAATATCCACTGAGTTATATTAGTTTCCAGGACACAGATGTGATTGAAGAAGAATAATAGTTTGCATTTTATTTGATAAAAATAAGTTGCTGAATAAATCTCATTGAAAAACAAATTAACATAACAAACGGCAACTGAAGTCCTTTCACGATTGGATTTGGTCTTAGGCAGGAATCAGGTCATTATTTTTTCTATCATACCATACAAATTAATCTCTTATCCATTCTGTAACAGCCACAGTTTTCGTAACCCAGGGCCTATTTATAACCCAGAACACTGGCCCAGTGGCTGCCAGAGGGCAGGCTGGCTGTGTCTGACCCCTCTGAATTCCTGATCCATTGCTGGTTATTGTTTTACTTTAAAGCAGTTTAGTCTCATTGAGAGTATGTGAAGCTGTTGTAAGTGCCTCTCGTAGTGTGCCCTGGCTTTCTTGTCTTCCTAGTTCAATGGTTGTATACTTGTTAAAAAAACAACTGTCTGAGGCAGGTTCCCCTTTTCTACCCCACAATACTTCCTACAAGCTATTTGTATGCTAGTTTGGTCTTGCATCCCACAGTGTTCATATTTTGGTCCAATTTCCTTTTCAGTTAGCTGTTAATCCATCCAACAGAATGTGATGTGATTTTTTTCATTTAAGGCAAAAGTTGCTTCAGAAGGTAAATATTTAAAACACAGGGTGTGCTTCCCCCTTTCTTTTTGTACTTTTCTCTGGCATCATCACCACATTTTTATGTGTCCTGAAATATTCTCTGTAGTTTCACAGCTTTGGAGACACAAAACCTCTATATGGTAGCTGTGATAGAAAAGCTTTGGGTGAAAAATGTGTTCAGGTGAGCTGAGGGGTGACCATTGCTCCAGCTGGGATTATTAGCAACAGATTTGGGTTCAATTACCCAGATTCTGGCCTCCAAAGAGGGTAGCTCTACAGGTGGATGCTCAGCAGTGAGAAGGCTTTATGTGGACTTCAGTGAGTATTTAAAGTCACTTGCTTTTGAAAAACCTCGATCCCAAACAACTACAACCTGGCTATTTAGTGCATTAGATCTATTTTGAGGTGCTGTGAATGGGCTGTGTTTAAAATGAACAGCTGCCATGCTGGGTATGGTGGTACCCTGTGCAGTGAGCAGCAAGCGCTCACCAGCCCAGAGCAGGATGACAAATGTTAAGGAATAGCCCTTTCTTTTGGTCTGTTGGGTGTGTTGTTGTGACTGAGCCAAAAAATCTCTTTCCACTGCAGCCACACAGGAGGATGTTCAGGGTTGTTCATGCTCATCTCAGTGAGCTGGCAGCCACCAGCTGCAGTGGGGGGCAGCCAGGGAACCGGCTTGGTTTTGCTCTCTAACTCTTCACCAGGTTTCCCAGCTGGAAGAGAAGAGGGGCTGCTCTGCTCCTGAGTTCTGCCACTCTCCTAGCTTCATTTCTGATCCTGGGAGACAAACGGGCAGCACTGAGCCACAGCAAAATGTAAAATACAGACATGCCCATGGGGCTGCAAGGGCCACCCAGGAAGCTGCTGGTGTAGAAGGGTGTGCATTAATTATGTCAAGTAGTGATGAGCACAGAGAGGACCCAGTGGTGAAATTCCTGCTCCCCACCTCTGTCCCCAGCCCCCTCCAAACTGCTGGAGCAGTGATCCTCATCTCTGAGCAGCTGATGCCTCCCTGCCATTTGGCAGGGCCAGCGCTGAGCCCAGCAGTCCTGGCAGCTCCGTACTTGGCATGATACCCACAGCTGAGTGCTCATTCCCCCCAGGTGGCCCCAAGCACCTTAAGCTGGAACACAGGCTGGAGTTGGCCCATCTGAACATGGTGGTGACTCCTGGGGGCTGGGATGTCCCCCCAAACCTGGCTCAGTCCATACTTCAGCCTCTCCATAATCCCCGTCCATTATCACGGACACATGCAAACTGCCTGAACCATGCGCTGTGTAAGACAAGTGAAATAAATAATCCACAAGCAGAAGTGCTTTTAGAAGTGAATTGACCCCAGATGTTTTAGGGTTTCACTGTAGTCTGCTGCACTTTTCAGGTACAAAAAGGGACTGTCCTTACTATTACTCTTGTTACAGAGAGTGTTATTTTCTTACATGCATGCACAATACAATGTGTACGAATAATTTAACATCGATGTGGGGTTGGATTTTTTTTTTTTAACCTATTTGTATGCAGTAGAAGGCTTGTTGTAGAAAAGTATCTCCTCATACTTAAATATACTGTTAATAAAGGAAAAAAGATAAATTATACATTGCCAACACAAGTGTGAACTGCTCATGAATCTTTCCTTAAAAAAGCCATTCAAGCCTGATTATTTTTCTAAGTAAATTCAATTAAATTGAAGAAAGAAAATTCCTCTTTGTGTGCTTTATTTATGGCTCAAGCTTTCAGGGTGGGATTTTTGTCTGCATGGCTTTGCTTTCTCACCTGCCTTATTGTATATTGTATGCAGGACACACTAAAGACCCAAAATTATCTACTCTTGTGCAACAGGAGAAATCCTTGGTGGGGTGGGGGTCAGTGGGCAGGGCAGCCAGGGGACCAAGCCCAGGAAAGAGGGAGCCACAGCTGCAGAACTCAACCACAGAGGGAGGGAGGGAGCTGGGGGGTGCTTTACAAAATTGAAATCACATGCATACAAACCCAGAAACTTCCATTTTTGGGGTAATGGAGTAAGAAACGGCCTCTCAGCACAGCTCTTGGGTGCACAGCTTTTGGGTGATTTCCTTCATTGCTCGTAAGTGGAAAGAAAAGCCACGGAGACTGACAAAATTGGATTTGCACCAGTGGAAGGAAGCTTGAGGATTTGTCCTTCTGGCAAGCCTCAATTTTTCCATTAAATAATTTCAAATTTACAAAATCCCTTCCTGCTGTATGCAGCACCCTGGCACTGGGAGAGGGATGTGGAGCACTGGGGGATGTGAAAAAGTGGCAGGATCCTGCACAACTGAGGTGTCCTCTGACCCAAATAAGAGATTAAGCCCAGTAGAGCTGATGCAACGTTTGAAGAAAGCCTGTTCCTGTAGTCACAATGTGCTCCCTGTGCAGGCGAACTCCAACACTTCCCAACCTTTGTTTGGATGAAAATACATGTCATTCAATTCCATTATAATTACAAAAGAATTAAAAATACGGGGAATGGGAAGGAAAAGAGGAAAAAATCAGGCTAGTGCAGCCTACAGCAGAGCAGAAACCAGAGCATATGTTTGCCAAGCAGCAGCACCATGCCTTTCTCACTATCTGTGTTGCACATCATCACGTACAAGACTCCTGATGCCACACAAAAATATCTTGCTTTTCCAGTTTCACTTACAACTTTGCCAAAGATTGAAAATTTTGAAATACTAGAGTCTGGTTTTATTCCTCAGTGCACTAAAAGGCAATGTATCCAAATGCCACCTCCCCAGATTGCATGCCAATCAGTTTTAAAAGGAAATCTATGTTAAAAGAGAAAAATATCTTCCCTATTGGCATGACAAGAAGCCAACTGTTTCCCCTATTACTTGAAATGTCACTCTACTGGTGTGCTTGAGCCTCTGGACTCTGAGATTCAACTCTCTGTCAATAAAAAACTTCTACTGGCTAAGTCAGAGGCTTTTAGGACCAAGAGTAGTGACTTATTCATAAAGGAAAAAAATATAGAAAACATTACTGTTTATTTATACATTTTGCCATTATTTTAATAACATTGCTGACTTTGACATTGAGTGTCTCTATTTTTTTGAGTAAGAGCAACCTGAGCTAAGATTTCTTTAGGTGTTCAGGAGCACACATCCTGTCACTATACAACAAATGGACAGATCATGTTGAAAAATGAAACATAGAACTAACAGTAAAATTATGTGGCTTTGAAAATCTCATTTCAATCAGAGTTTTTAATTAAAAAACAAACAACCAGCAAAGCTGTTTTCCTCAGTCAGAGAAAAAAATCAATCCAAAGTTTATGCCCTGATTTCTGTTTTTTTCACTAATACATAAAGCTGTCAGGGTAACATACAGCTGAATAATAACAGTTTAGCTATTAGGTTTTGGCTTATTGTAAAAACTAGAATTTTACTGTGACAATTAATGACTTTTTAGCAGCAAGGGGTCTCTGTACTATCAGCAGGTATTTGCAGCCCTACATTAAGTCAAAATCTGCAACCCACAGCAGCCCCAATTTCCCATAAAATCTTGTGCAAAGTCAGGGTTTAACCTTTACCTAAGCTTTTCTTAGACTCAATTTATTCAGACTTCCTTTAGCAGATAACAATTCTAGCTAAAACTGATTTAGTTTTATGTCTAAAGTAGAGGGGTTTTTTAAAGTGATTGTTCTATGAATGAAATCAATCACTGCATTTTGTGCTTTTTTAAACTTCAAAGAAATTTATTTAGAAAGAAAGGTCAAATCAGAGCAAGCAGCCACACTATGGAGAGGCAAGCACTGTTTGCAGAGGTGTCCAGGTAAATGCTGACACCCCCATTCCAGAAAAACAAAATATATTCCTTTCAGGAGTTACAGCTATTCATGATTTATTAAGAAATTTGCCTTCGGTTATATGGAAGGACATAACAACTTCACTAGTTTGAATTAATTTTACGATGTACTTTCCTATTTTACCATAGAAATGTTCCTGCTCTGTGTGCAGTGTGATTTTACATGCTATATGTATCATTCCCAAAGCAGATGCTTTTAAAGCCTCCCTTTTCACTAAGGAAAATTTCAAAAATTAAATCCACAATTTTTAATGAAAAAAGCTCTTGAAGTCAGTAGTGCAAAGATTAGAAGGAGGCACAGCTGAGTGCAATTCAGGTGAGAAATTAAGTCTGTATAACTGTAGAAAAGGATTGCAAGATGGGAGAAAATTTAAGATGGAAAGTCTCAGTTTGGGGAGTCTCCGTGTGAGACACTGAGAAATAAATTAGAGGAAATATTTGAGACCACAGTGGGGTGAACAATCTTGCTTTGCTCACCATATTGTGTTTCAGGGATTCCCAGCAAATCTTCACCAGGGATACTGGAAGCTGGTGAAAACCTATAAATGCTCACATATAAAATGGTATTTCATGCTGGGAAATACAGCCAGAGCAGAGCACATAGGATCCATCCCAGTTCCTAAGCAAGGGGTTACCAATTTGGTTTGCAGCATCTGTCTTATTTTTCATGATGTGAAGATGTCATATGGAAAGCATTCAGCTGAACACTTCTGAAATAATTAACTGGTTTAAGTCAATTTGTGCTTGATAAGAGGAAGGGATTTTCACCTGGGAATGAGGTACACTTTAAACAAGGATAAGGCAGTAGTTAGCCTTTTCATCATGTGTGTTGTCACAGTTCCTGTGATGGGTGTTACACCTAACTCCTCCATTATTATCAAATTACTATGCACAGTGACCTTTGAAGTGTGCAGAGATTTCCAGCTGGAGACAGATACCTTGCCTTTCCCTGTAGCAGGACATTTCAGTAGATGTATTCAACCAGGTGTGCTCCTGCTTCCGAGTGAAATATCATACTCACATTTTTCCTTTGATCAAACAAAAAGCCTCAGGATAATTAACTGAAGAGATGATAACTAATGGTTTCCTTTTCCATGGGAGATCTTGCTGATGCAGTCTGGATCTACCTCATGATAGATGTGAACTGAGCACAGCCCTGTGCTGCATTGCAAGATACTTCCCCCACTTTTCAGAGGCTGTCACAGTGGAGAAGCATCCTAAACCTGGGCATCCTATCCCCCTGTCCCTCACAGTCATTCATTTCCATCAAGTGACCACCAGTCTGGCACACAGAGAAAACACAGCTCCTTGCACTTTTTGGCCTGAACTGTCTTCATAAAAAAGTTTTGAATGGGCTGTTGACTAAGGATTCCAACTCTCCCATTTCACAAGAGGAGTTGAATTGGTGTCAGTGTTATACAAAGCTGGCTCTGATCCATGGCCATTGGCATCCCCCTGTAGTCCTGAGGCAAGCACACAGACCTGCTGCTATATCTCTGTGACAATAGCCCTCCTATTCCTGGTCCTGAAGCTTGTGTTGGAAAAGGGATTCTAGATTATTCTGTGGCTTTCAGAGGTTTCCTGCAAACAGGGAGACAGATTCCCTCAGAGCATACAGAAGGTGCATGGGTCTTGCCTAGTCCATGGAGCTGTAAGCCATACCTTCCTAAGAGCAGAAGAAATGGGAAAAAGAAAATCTCCTCTTATGTGTGGCAGGAGCTTTCTACACAGATATGGACAAAATGGATTACAAATATCCT
This sequence comes from Erpornis zantholeuca, assembly GCA_013400515.1. Taxonomy (NCBI): domain Eukaryota; kingdom Metazoa; phylum Chordata; class Aves; order Passeriformes; family Timaliidae; genus Erpornis; species Erpornis zantholeuca. The sequence continues at coordinate 21,062 of VZTN01010914.1, read as the reverse complement.
TATCTAGCAGCAGACTTGACCATGAACAGAAAAAAACAGGTAACTAAAACAAAGCTTTCACTGAACACGTCAATTCCGTAATACGCCAGAAAACTGGATGCAGTGTTGTTAAGAGCTGAAGGAGAATCAACAACCAGAAAGGTGAACATTCATTAATTTTGTCTCATGTCATTGTGAGAGGGTTCCTATGGTAATAGGACATTTTTCTCCTTCCTGTAACAAGTGCTAAAAATGTTTGTTTCTCCTAGTGCCAGTCTAAAAGCCATACAAATTCCAGAGTTATGTGTGCACTAATCAGCGTTTTAAGTGCAACTTCTGTATCTATTAGGCATGTATGTAATGCAATAATCCCAAGTCAGAAGGACTTTAAAATATTTACAGGTTCTACTGAATGTTTAAAATGCAATTTTTGGGGCAAACAGCAGAACTGGACTTCCTCTGAACTGGTGGACTTGGTGTCAACTCAGTGCCCTGTGACAGCCCTGTGAGAGGCCACAGCCTGCTTAATGCCAAGGCTCTGCAGTCAGGCTCAAAGCAGGGGGTTTAGTTCTCCTGAGGGGTGAATGGTGTCACAGCTCATGTCAGTCTCATGTAAATGGCATGTAACCAGATGTGGGGTCTAACAGAGCTGCATCTCCTGCTCTTTGGCTCAGTAAACCTTAAAGTGCTTCCAAAAAGTCTTTAAAAAAATGAAGCAGCTTTCTAATGTGGGAATAGAGCAAAGGCCATCTGGAAATGAAACCTGGGAATGTGTATGTCTTTTTGGATCTGAATTCACAGCATCTTAGATCTTTCATTTTGCACAAATAACACGTGGGTTTTTTAAAGGTTTCTTTTTTTCAAAGGCCTCACTGTCTGCTGTTTTAGGGGGACCACAGTCCCCATACATATATGATAGACTTCACACTACAATGGTGTTGGTGGCCTTAGTGGGTTGGGTCTAACGAAGCCACAGTGGCCATTGCAAAGCATTAGAATGAAATGAATGAAAGAGAGCTGACCAGCCAATCCTCATGTATCAGACAAATACAGAGCTTGCTTTTCTCTCCAAATCATCCAAACTTTTGTCCACAAATTGGTACCCAAGCCGATCCCATGTGGTCAAGCTTAGCAATTTCACTTTGATTCTGGAAATCCTCCAAAATCCAGAGGTACTCATCTATTTTAGGTGAAAGCTTAAAAATCTCCCTTCATCTCCCTAGAAGCAGAATCAATCAGACATGTCTAAGTTTTCCTAATATAATGAGCAAAAATTGGTTCAGTCTTCAAAGCAATTGACATGAAGTATGTTCTGATGTTACTCCAGAACTCTGGATACTATAAGGCAATAAATTAATTAATTGTGTCAGGGATAAAATAAGTATTGTTGTTCATAACTTCTGAAATACCATTTAGAATGTCAGATTTATTAAAATACTATTCCACTAGACATGGGACATGGCAACAATTTCATTAATCTGAACCAGGAGATGGCAGAAAAAAGTTGGTAAACAGACAAAATCTTTTTAAAGATCCTATTTATAGTAGGATCTTAGAATGTAAATCTGAGAACTTAGCATTATTAAATCTTAAGGATCTGTTCATAAGTCTGTAAATGTGTACCATATAATTCACTCAGGATTTCATTTGCACCCTATTTCACTTGCAAAAACCAGATTTAGAATTATTCAAGGAAAGCACCTCCTTGACCTCTCAAGACTTTAAGCAACTCTTGAGGAGGGAAAAAAGGTCCCAAAAGAGCAAGTTGAAGAATACTAAGTAAAGGAGGAAGCATATTTCAAGCATCGTTTGGACTGAGAAATATATGCATAAACAAATGATATTATGAACTAGCCTGCATATTGAATAAACACCTAGCAGGACTAGAAATCAAATTAATTTTTTAGCTGCGGAGAAGGTAAAGCTCATTCAGCCCTGCCAATGCTGAATGACTCCTGCTCTTGGGTACCCACCCAGAATATGGCAATCTTGTATATTTAGTAAACATACTGGTTCTTAGCCTTAATTGTGAACTATTCATGTCTTGCTAGTATTGGATTCCCCAGGGTATTCATGCACAGCATGCGTGATGATCAAATTTTCATTGAATTTAACAGAAAAGCTTTCCTTTAGGACTATCAGAACGAGGCTTTAATGACAAAACACACCTCTTTCCTAGTTCTTTACTGAACTATATATACAAAAGCTGATTTTTAAACTTCAAATACATATGGGAAAATGATAATCCAAAAGATTACTGAGCAACAGACATGATTAGGAATGAATTAGAGATAAAGTAAAGTAAAGTAAAATAATGCATTGTATCACAAAAAATCTAGCCAGAAATAAAAGAAAAATCCTACTAAGAGACTTCGCAGTGCTTCCAGTCCTTTTGGTACTATTTGTGAGTGTTACCTTACTTTTTTCAAAGAAGATTATAATTCAATTACTATATTCTGTTGCCATTTTCTGCACCTCTAAAGAGACCACTTCATTTGCAAGAGCAATCTTACCATTACAATAATAATAAGGAATTTCAAATGCTTCATTTCACAGAGTACTTATACTACTGTTTCCTGACGTGTATTCCGAGCTATTCTTGCACTTAAGAGAGCTTTTTGTGATGCTCGCAGCTGAAGTGAAATAGCAAATACATTAAAAAGATAATAGGTCTTATTTTGAATCCTGATTCTGCAAACTATACTGCATTTGTAAAGCCTTAATCCTCATGCTGTTCTAATCTTTGTATGAGAAAAGTCTAATTTTGTTTGCAAATTGTAAAAGGAAGTGAAATTAATTTGCTGCTCACCAGTTTCTCATCAACGTTCTAAAAATCCTAGTGAAAATAATATATTAAACATGGGAGTGGGAGATTATTTTGCCAATTTAAACATCACAGATTAAGAGAAGGTATACAGTAATGCTATAAAAATCAAAATATTGATGTACATGTGTTAAAAGAAGAATCCTCCCCTATATCAAACAGCATAATAAAGCTGAGGAACAATCCTGGCTATATAATTACTCTAAAAAGAAGCTGGAAGCATTCAGTAGCTCACTAGAATGATCATTTGCAAAGCACTATAGAGGAAAAGAAAACACCTATGGTATGAAACACTACTGACTCCCCATTTTAAAGCTCCATCTAGCTGTACTTTACAAACGAGATTATCCCCTTTCATGCACACCCACAGAGCAATTGAGATGGTCACAGAGTCCTTCAGAATGGAAAATTACACACATTTCAAATAACCTGCCTGTACTTCTACTTACCTTAGAGATATTTCTGAAGCAGAGGGAAAAAAAGAGCAGACAGTAAGAATGGCCAAACAAGAGCACTCCAAGAGTTTCTCAGCATCAGGTTACAGACAGTAACTTGTAAGGCAAACCACCTGGAGCTTCTGGCTGGTCTAGCTCATCAGCAGAATGAAAATGGAACAAGAAGTTGCAGGAGGAGCATTAAGATGACCCACAACTTAAATGAAGTGAATGAGCTGATTTAGAGCAAGAATCAAAGAAAGTGCTCCATGCTGACTCAAAAGCAAAGAGATGTGAATCAGCCAGAGCCCTAATTAGGCAGATTATAAGGGAAAATTTGAAAGAATCTTCTGGCAGGTGGAGAGGAGGAAAAGACTTAGTGAATTTTAATACCAAGAGTCATCATTTTATCTGCAAGATTATAAAATATGGCTGCTTTGATAACAAGAGACAATAAGATCTCAGGGTGTCCCTTTCAATTGTATGTTTTGAGCAGTATAAGAAGCACACAATTTGTCCCTGACAGAATTTCTGCTAACATTTCTTACCCACACATACAATGAAGTAATTCACTATTACTGGGCTGTGTTTAAAAACCAAGTAGGTGGAACACTGTGAAGAGGTTGACTTGACTAAAGCTAAAATTGGTTTAGGGAGTCCAGCTTTCAAGTACTTGAAAAAATTCTCTGGAATCCAAGCACTCTTTTGTGCCATCTCCTGTATTATCCTCACGGCTGGAATACATGAAATGTGGGAAGAGCTTTTTGCCTTCTCAATACTAGGTAGCAGAGTTTGCAAATCCTCTAAGTTCCTAAAATGCTCCTTTCACATAGGAACCAACCCCCTTTCCACATCATAGATTATTTATTCCTTGTTCTTCCAGATCCAAGGTTTTCCCTGTTTTATCAGTGTTGTACTTCTTTCCTCACTCAAGCTCCTCTTTAATCATATCTGAAAGCATTCTTTTTTTCCCCCTCACTTCCACCATTCCCTGAAGTATCTCTTTTTACACCTCTTCCCCAAGTCCTTTCAACACAAGTTATATTTTTTTCCCTTCCTGAGAAACAAGTTTGGCTGTGCCTTTTGATTCTTTTCTCCAAATAACTTCCTTCTGTTTGCTTGTCTCTCATAATGAATGCTGTGTGAAAGTTTGCACTTTTTCTTTCCCACAATATGGGTTTTGCTCTCTCAACCATGCAATGGACTTTCCCCCTTTTTGAAGTACCAAATTTTCCTGTTACACTTTTCTATCACTTACTGTTTTCAAGCCCAGATTATTCCAGTCTGTCAAGATATTTCCCTTTTTCAAATTTTACTTAATTTTACCCAATTTACCCATGTAACATTTCTTCCCCAGTTCAGTGATCTAAACAGTCACAGAGTACTAACAGTTGCTTATTTACTGGGAAATATTTAGGATACTAAACACTAAGGATACTGCCATGACTAAATACTACAACTCCCTCATGCATCAGATAAGCACAGATCACAAGTATCTCAAGAAATTTAATTTTTAAGAATCCTGCAATTCATTTAAAAATTACCTTAAAGTCTAGTAACTCTACTAAATGCTTGAAATGTCAGTTGAGTTGATTCAGATGGCAATTCTAACAGAAATAAAAGAATTCGCATTTACAGCTGTATCAGAAATAAATAATCATTATTGAAAAAAATTGAGTTACATCTATTCCATTTTAAACAATTTAATAATATTTCCTGCAATGCTACATACAAGAAACAATTTTAAATAACATTAATACAAACTAAGAAAAGTCAGAGAACCTGAAGCTAGAAAGATTTAATCTTTCTCTCACATAATAAAAGACATAATACATATGATTCATTCAAACAACTATATTATAATATCTGTAAGAAAACGCTTAAATAAAAAGGTTTAAATGAGGGAGCTAAAATTCAGGCATCTAAATCCATGTGTAGGCACTGAATAGCTGGTTTAATTTTCAAAGCTGCAAACACTTTGAACTTCCAAAGAGTTTAAGGTGACCAACACATATAGAAGTCCCATTAACACTTATCCATGTCATCTACTCATCCGAGTAGGTCCATCAAATGAAAAAGCATTTGTATGCATAAAGCACAGGGCTGATGTTTACAGGATTAAACCATATGCTGATAAGTTGATTCAGTTGTCTAATTTAAATCTCAAAATTTAAAACTTTCCATGAAGACATTTAAAATACAATTTGTTTATTTAATTATGCATTTAGGATGTATGCTATAGTCTTTAAAATCATTTGCTGCGAGGAACTCCCAGTAGATTTTAAAACAGAGCGATTAGTACCTTTTTTTTCAAAGTGGCAACCAGAGTCCTCATGATCAATGTATTATTTGAAATATTCAGCTCTACAAATAAGAGAAATCATTGAGAAGCCATAATTTTCCTTATTGACCATATAATTTCCACAGCTTGAAAGCAGATCCCCTGTTAGCAGAGATTTCTGCTTAGAAATTGATGGCATAGCTCTGGAATTTGAGAAGTTTATGTAACTTCTCAAGTGCCTAAAAAAGAAACTTCATCTTTTATACTGCAAGTTTCAAGCAGGGATAAGTATATACAGTTAAATCAACACCTCTAAATACTTCATTCAAATCAGGATACTGGCCACCACAACACCATTAATATCAGTTAGTTAAACATCTTTTCAGTTGCTAAATGAACATACACTTTTCAACACAAGGAGTTTTAATTATTCACCCATTATTATTGACCAGGTCAGTGTCACATTATTATTTGCCTTTACTATTTTTGTTCTAATAAATCTCAACAGCAAAATAATTAGGTTGCTCATTTTAGCACAAAGAAAACAGGCTCAGTCCTGCAGATACTTTTCAAGTGTCTGATTTTATAAACACTGATTGTCATATTCCTGTAGAGAAAATAAAGCCTGTGACAAAATGTGTGGACCATAACACATAACAGTCATTACTGGTATCAAGTCTGCAATGGTCAGAGAGCTACAGCACTGAAATTGCAAGATAAGAATGTATCAGCTCCTTAGGCAATGTATATGAAAACTAATTAATCTGAAGTCTACTATCCACTCTTCTGGCAAAATGAAAAAATATTCCCATTTTGTCCCTGGGAGGGAAAGACAAGGCAAGCCAATAATTGGGTCTTATCCTCTTCTTCACCACCATTCAATGAGCAATTAAGAGATTGTTCTCGTTTGCAATAGAGAAACTGTTATTTTAAAAGAACAGATGTTTAAAAAATTTTAAACTTGGTAAAGTATTCATCTGCCCCTCATTGTGTCTACTCAGATATCTTCAGCTACCAGCAAATTCACCTTGGTTTCAGAATAAAGGTCTCAGGTATTGTAGTTCCATCCAAGTTTTTAAAAGCAAGCCAAACTAAAATCATTAAGGCTGTTTTACATCTGCATCAACTGGGTTTACTCAGACCAAATGGAACAAACACTTTGAGGACTCTCAAGTGGAGTGATCAGTCTTGTCAATATTCCAGGAAAAGTCATTGCATCCATTGGAATAATTAGTCACCAACATCACCATCTCTGTCACCTATGAGCCACAGAAAATGAAAACCTATAGCTAATAAGGCAGTTCCAAGCAGATCTCCCAGTGCAGTAAGATAAGGGATAGAAAAACTGTCAGGGTCTTTTCCTTTTTTCCAGAAGTGGTGCACCATCCAGTCAGCAATCCACAACAGAGTAAACACCTACACGACATCAAACAAACAAACAAAAAAAAATCTGTATTATTATC
>VZTN01010914.1:3321-14024 GCA_013400515.1 Erpornis zantholeuca | reverse complement strand
TTATTGTCTCCATACTAGGCAGAACTGTTGTATACCATTGCTTTTGAAAAATATAAATAAATAATATGAATGAATTTCAGACTAAAGCTTGCCACAACCAGAGAGAGGGACACTTAGCCAACTTCTCTAAAACACATGCATAGCTGGAAGAAACATATTGAGTTACTGACAGTATTTTTCCCCCAATCTATGCTTGAGGACTTCTGAAAATGACAAGAAAAACCAAAAAAGTTCCACCAAACATGCAACTGCATTTCTCACATAACACATAATTCTGTACTGAGAGAGCGTAAGTGGGGCTCTGAGATAATTCAGAATCAAATCATGAATACACTTAACCCAGGCATAACTCCTGCTTCCACAGGTCTAGCACTGACCTGAAATCAGATCTGATGTAAAGAATGATAGGTCAAGTTAAGAACAGTTTCATCTGGGTTGTGTGAACTGCAAAAAATGGCCTAGAACCTACTTTTATGCCTGAAATACCATCTTCAGCCCTTCCGTAATAAGGCACACCTGCAATATTTATTACAAAATTGTCACTCCAGGCTGAATTTGTCCCAAAGTAAAAGATTTAATTCCCAACTGTGAATGTCTGAACATTTGAGAGGCTTGATCTTCATACCAAAGGTATGCATAATCATGAACCCATTTTAGAAAAGAATCCTTTTCATGTTACACAGCTGTATGATAAGAGATTCTGTTTCAGTGGAATCAAGTGGTGGGGAATGGCACAAGATGAATGGAGAAAGGACCACTAACTGAGTTTCATTTCTTCTTGTAGCTTCTAAGGAGCTGCTTAATTTGAAATAAATTCTGTGTTTTAGGTATTTTTAGTTAATCAGATATTTAAGAAGGGTAAACTTAAGACATTTACTATCATAATTAACTTCTTAAAACTCTACTCACTACCTTTAAAATAATGTAGATATCAAAATAATGCAGTATCAAAAGTAGTAGAAAGTACAACATTAATATTTTATTTAGTAAATAATCAATTATTGGTATCAAAAGCATGCTTATAAATGTATACATTCCTTCACTGAAATATTGATCAGATGGTTGCAAGGCATTTCTACACTATAAGTATAGCAAAATGAATATCATACAAAAAATTAATCTTTGCTTTGCAAAAGTGTATGTTAAAATACAAGCCTGAATTTTTAATTTAAAAAAAAAAAAGAGAGAAAAGAGGAGTATTTGCTTAATGAAAAATGCATGGCTTATTTATATAAATGTATCTTCTGAAAAGGGAACTCTGTAGTCTAAGCTAATTATGCAAGTCCTAGGTGCGCTGACTGGAATCCAAACAAATATATTTAAAACAGATGTTTTCTTTGGAAGACTATCAGATTCCTTGAGTCAGCTCCTTCTTCCTACAGAGACAAAAAGAGGCCTGTTTATAAAAGATCCTGTACATTCCCATCTCCTGCAGGATGTGCTCAGAAAACACTGCAGCGCCCCACATCCACAATAGCTACGCATGTTCCATTGGAAGATGAGGGCATTCATTCCAAGAAAAATATACACTGCATTTCTATAACACAACCAATTAGACATAACATACACAGTCCAATTTAGATGGCAGTACACACTATTGACTCTCAAAAAGCATGACATGAAAGCCTTTCAGTTGTCTATATATTTTCCACCCTGAAATAACTGACTATAGACTACAGTGAAATATGGGCAGTTTGGAAACAAAGCTTTTGTGAACCTTCCCAAATAACTATTTTTGCTGTATTAACTTATGGGTGCACAACAATGCAAATTATAACAAGCCTGGCTTCTGGAAGTCATAAGAAAAAGTTATACTACATTATATTAACTGATGCTTGTCACAGTATGTGACAGCAGTTGTAACTTAGTGCTTACAGAGTAAGTTACGAGACTGAAGTTCACCAGCCTTCACTTATTTTTGTGAAGGAATAATGCTATCATCCATCATGCATTTTGCACAGCTAGAAACTCACTGACATTTAAGATTTATAGGGCTCAGTCTTTGGAAATGGTTACCTATTTGCCCACATTAGTTTGTAATGCAAGACAGAATCAATGTGACTAAGTCTTCAAGAAGATCTTGCTTCTCATCACTGTTAAGAGAAGGCAATCAAAGTTATCAATCAATGATTATTTTGGGGGAAATAAAAGGAAAGAAAGAAAAGGAAAAGGAAAAAAAATAAAATAAGTGCCCTACTATGAGTTTGCTGAATTTTTGAAAGACAGTCTTGAAGTCAAAATGATAAGTGACTCACAAAGATCTGACAGATTAAAAAAAAAAAGCCTTAAAAGAGATATTACAAGATGACACTTCAGGATTTGTGAGATTTATTTATCAGTGACAGATACTTCGGTCAGTAAATCAATGCAGATGGCACAGCAGCACAAACACTGTGCATTTCTGCCCTGCACTCATGCTATGAAGAAGAAAGCCTTCCTTCTTTCAACTGAAAACCAGCTGGTTTTGAGGGAAAAAAAAAAAAGGGATGAACATCACAGAAAAGCCTAATAATACAGTACCTAAATTATCAGTTTAGCATGAAATGCTGTAGAAAATTGATAAGAAAAGCTTGCAAATACGTGCAGTACTGTTCAAGATGCAAGCTGAAATTACTTAGTATAGAAATGATTTAATAGAGAGTTTTCTGCCAAAAAGGAGACGATGAGCAGTCGAATTATGAAACAAAGCTCCAGGAATTCTTCCAGACCGAAGGATGAAATAACTGCAGGGTTTAAGAAAGGTAAAAAATAACTAAATATCTATCTATGCAAAAAGATCTGGCTAAGAAAAGAGAGACACTCAATAGTCACTGATCAAGAAAAAAAAAAAGCCCCAGACAAGATGGCAAAAATACAAGCAAAATTCCAGATGTTTCAATAGCTGAAAAAGAAAATCATGCTATATTATTATCATCATTACAGGGAAAAAGAATCACAATCAAAAGAGAGGAAAATACTGATCAAGACAGGATCAGACTTAGACTGCATTTCTAAAAATGACCCTTTGGTCTCACTGTCAAAGAAAGTCCTCAGAAGCAGCAGAATACAGCAATAAGAGTAGGAAGGAGGGGAAAAGCTTGAAAAATCCTAATGATGAAGAATGCAAGTACTCATATTATTTTGTACGACAAAGAATGGTAATAGAGAATAATTCTTTATATTGAACTTTCTGACTCAAATTAGAAATTAGAGATTGGAAATGAAATTGAAGATGAATACTCAAATATGAGTGAGCTTTACTATTTTGGAATTTCAAATCTTATGACTGCAAGACCAGAAATGGGAACATTACACACTACAAAGCAGGTTTTTTTCCTTTGTTATTGTGCATAAAATTTACTTTCATTCTTTCAAAGTCTTTAGATACAAATAACAAGGAAAATTTAGGTGAAGAAAAGTTATTTTTGATCTTTTGCATGTAGTATATCTGCATTTTCTCGTGGAATTAATTTTTTATGGGAAATTTCCCCTAAAATGGGAAAATAATGAAACTCTATTATTTAAAATAAAGATATGTAACTCCTTCCAAACATTCTTAATACTGTCTAGGCTTCCTATAGCCTAATTATTAAGTTGCAGGATGATATAATATTTTTATTGTTTCTTTCGTCTAGCATGTCCATATTTCATCAAGGGATGCATGTCAAATTCCATGATGAAAGTGCAATATTCAGATGAATAACTTCTGTAAAGCAGAATAGAATTGTTCACTTTTATATTACTTTGTACATTAGTTGCTGTGATAAGTGAATTCCAACACCAAGCTGGAAAATTAAAGTTTGGATTATGTAATTTTGTATGCATAGATAGATATTAGTTATTAGATATTCAATCAGTATGTAGAACAAAGACTTTTTAGCAGTTTATTTATCATGCCTTGGACAGGATACCCCTGCCTGTTGCTAGTACTGATGATTCCACCTTAAATTTTTCCATGTGAAGGTGCATTAGAAAACAGTTGCATTCTATTACTTCAGACAGGAAACATAGATGTAAATAAACTGAGGTAACCTCTTTTCAAATATATTTTAAGTCTCCTTTACTTGCAAAATTATATTGACTCAAAATTTACCCATAACTTCACCATGAAAAGATGCTGCAATTACTATATAAGAACTCTTACAAATCTATGAAACTCAAAGGTAAGTTTATTTATATTTAAATAAAGTAAGTTTTTTTTAAATTATGAGTAAAAAATCCCATTCAAGAATCTCTAAAGACTACTGTGTTCTGACTCCGTCATTCTCAACAGAGTTATGATTTATGTGTTCTAGTGGCTCTAACCCTTCATTAAGTTAATTTTCAAATTATATATTACATGTCTCCAATTTTAGATGTCTTTGGCTTAAGTAGAAACTGTAAAGTGCTTGTAATAGATATACACTGAAGTTGCTGAGTTTCTATTGTCTGCAGCCAGAAATCTGTAGTCAGTGAACTCTCAGAGTAGGATCTACACACATTTCAAATGACATTTTTCTGCACTGTTTTCTGTGGTAGTGTTCCTGGCATGTATCGTGGCCAGGGGGGACAAGTCACTATTTCCTCCAAACATATAGAGATTTCCTTCAATCCTGGCTGCAGGAAAACCACTGAACAGCAAAAGTTTTTTCTTGCTGCTGTTGTTCGTGTTGTAGCCAAGTGCTATTAGCTCCTCTAAGGCATCCTAGTACCCAGACAGCACAGCATACATTCATGTCAGACTAAGACCTCATTGAAGTAAAAAAGAGAATACTACTTTAACTGAAGTTGTTTCTGAGTCAGTTTGGGTATATTGATGTAATTTTGTGGGAAGCAACCTTTTTATATTTTTTTTTCTATTTCAGTTTGAATCAAGTTTTTCAGATTGTCATCTTGATTTCTTTGTAGCTTTGCCAGACACCCTGGTTTGACCAAAACAGTCCTAATTTCAGGCTATTTCTATCTGCAGGGGTGTGTAACCCAGACCAGTAAGTACTCTGGTATGCTCAGCCTATAGTAGCTGCAGCACAACTCAGCATGTCATGCTACATCCACAGCCTTCTAGAGGCAACAATTATAAATCCCTGCTATGACTTGGTGGGAGTTGGGCTTCTACCACAGACAGCAGCGTGGCTGGAAAGGAAGGAGCTGTGGATGCCACAGTCAGACCCCAGTGAGTCTGGCAAGTCTGCTTGTCATCCTGCAATGAGAAAGCACTGAACGTACAGAATTGTCCAGATTTGGGCTTGAGTTTCCATATTTCCTTGAAATACAGTCTCTTTAGCAGTTATACACTCCATATTTCGGAAATAACCTTTCCTGTTAGAAAAAGCAATATTTAAAATGCATCAATATTTTGTCTATAAACACAACCTTCCTTTTTTCTCTGTATTGTACAGTATATCCCATGAGTTATGTTTCCACGTTAAAGAGGCCCATACCATCATTAGAATCCTCACACTGGTGAGAAATCCAAGATGTTTTTGATGTGAGCAGGAAGTCATTATGAGCACCACTGATTTCTTGGTTTTCTATTGCCCCAAGCAGCACTGAAGCACTGCAAAACTGACTTCACAGCTGTACACATCTGAACTTCATGGGGTAAGAAGAATTTTGGAATTACTTATTTGCTTGGTAATAGCTCTGGGAATCTCCTATTGTTTGTTTATTCCCCGGGACTTTAACATAACTGTGTGTTCAGATTTGGTCAGTAGGTGTGAAAATTCCTCAGAGGGCGTTTTACTGGCTCAGTGAGAACATTCAGAACAGAGGCTGCCTTTGAGTGCTCCGAGCCGTGTGCCAGGACTGACATCTTGGCAAGTCCAGCACTGCTCTCCTGCTGCAGGCTGACAAGACAGGGGATGAAACTGCTTGCTGCACAGCCTCATACAGTAAAAAGTACTTGTGCCTCTCTGAGGAATAAGAGGACTGTTTTCCAATTAATATAATCTTCACTGGCCAAATGCCATATAGTAACTGCACACAGTGTGCTGGTGCATGTTTGTGGCTTGTTTTTGTTAAGATTTTCAAGGAGAGTATTCCTCTTAAACAGAGGCCACTCACCAAATCCAAAACACATTTAAAATCATTTTACTGAGTTTGATCAGCCACATTGGCTTGCCCAATACTGTACAGTGCATTGTGTGAAGTACCCTACATACTTACAGGATATTCAATCCCCTTAACATTTTTTATTGTATTTTCCTCTGATGCTGCCATTCATAAGCACAGAACAAGCTCCACTGCAGGGCTAATTCAAACCTCTTAGAGTTCAGCCTAAAAGTTTTACCTAAATGCAGATTAATATAAAAATTTGTGCAATTTTCCCCCCTTTATGGAAAAATAATTGTGAAATCCCAGCCCCTCTGAAGTTAGAGGGAGTACAGCCTTGGATGTCACAACAATAAATTTATGAATTTAATTGAAGAACATTTCAATAATATATATTTATTTAAAGAATAGAAACAGCTGTAAGAGTAGGAAAATGAAAATGAAATAAAAGAAAATGTTTTCTGGGGTTTCTTAAGCTGAGAAACCTGGAACTGTTTTATTCATAGAGAATTGAAAAGAATGCAAATCATAGCACTGGCTACTCATATTACTTAAAATATCTTCATGTAATGCTTTTTAGAAAAAACTACATATTCGGTGAAACTGTACTTCGTTTTATTACATTGAATATTTTCAGTCAATAACAACTGAATTATATTATTGATAATACATCATGGCATATTAATTATTTAGTTCCCATAAATATTTTATTTAAATGGCATGCTGTGGAGAAAATATCTAAGAAAATCTCAGAACAGGTAGGGAGAAAAGATGAAAGAAGCTGGGAGGACTGAGTGGTGAAAAAACAACAATCAAACAATAAAAGTACCAGATTTGGATGAAAATGAAACTAACTCTGATAAACTTCACTAATACTGCATAGAGCTTTCAATGCAAATAAATTCCATTTTTATCACTTTGGGATGGGTAGTAAAGTTTGTGGGCAACTTGAAAAAATCTTGTTAAAATGCCAAATAGAATTAATATATATGTTATAGTTTTACTGTAGAAATAATGTGGAATAGCATAAACTGAAAGAGAGAGAAATATAAAAGGAATAATCAAGGTCTTTGCATGAATTTTTTTTTCCCATTTACTCCAACATTCCAATTCTACATTTGCCATTTCTCTAACCCTTTCCTCTCCATTTTAAATAAACAGAGCTGGACAGTCAGAAATAATAAACACTATTCAAAGTCAATTAACGATCTATTGCAGTCCACTGAAATAAGTCATTGAATAATTTAACACCTTACAATAGCCACTTGAATTTTAAAGACAGGAAATTAATTTAATTCCTGTTGTTATTTTTTAATTTAGCATTATTTTTTAACATAGTGAGGAAAACCTACACATGTGGTATATTGCCATAATCATTTTCAGCAACCCTTTCTGCTGCCCAGCTCAACATGAGTAAGGAATGGCAAAGGGCAAAGCAGTGATATCAAATCTCCTCACAGGACATAATTAACTCTTACCTTTGGGAATCACTGTATTCTGCTAAATTATCATTACCACCTCAAACATAAAAGATACAGCTTGCAAGCAGGACTGTAGTTTTTGACATCCATTTTCATATACCTTCCATGCAAAGTGAAAATAAATACAAAGTCCAATATATTATAAAAAAAGCCTAGAATGCAGATCTCTCCTGCTCAAAAGACTGTCAATGGATTTGGTTTGTTGTTAATTGGAACAATAATCATTAGCTGTGAGGTTATTCAGTTTTACAGCAGAACTGGAAAAGCTCCACTGGGAGGACAAAAATATAAAAGAATTCTGGAAAAATAAGATTAGTAGCTGTTAGGTCATGCTAAAAGAAATGGCAGCTTGAAAACTGTTACCATTTGCAGGTGCATAGATGATGTCACTGAAAAAGGGAAGAGGAATGAGTACAAATATTTAAGTGCTTTCCTTGATAAAGAAAAAACTTAAATTATGAAACTGCAGTCTGGAAGTACTTCAGACCAACAGGTAAATAAAATGTGTTGAAGATTTAAGGATTAAAGCAAACATCATCTCTCTGAAAATTTTAAATCTGCTCTAATTAGAGGAATGAAACACTACAATAATCACTACTAAAAAAATGCCAGAATAATTCAAATGGGGAAAAGAATCTATTAAATATTTTCAGAAGGTCCTAAAAACCAAGGTGTTTCAAATTGTAAATATGTCAAGACCCATCAGAAGTTATAGTTTGCAATATTGGTACTCAGTTTCAAAGTAAATACATCTCAAAATGCCTTTTATGACTAAAGACAGAAGATAAAGAGGAAAAAATAATCCATAAAAGGGAGCAGGGAAAAAGAAGAAAAAAGCTCTACGTCTGCTTTATACGTGAAAAACCAAGAAAATCAGGTGTGGCCTTATGTACTGCAATAGAGATACATGACTGCAAATCTGAATACTCTAATCAGATCCTGCGTTTATGAAAATGCAACTTTACACCTGTATACATGCTACTGCTGGATCTGAATTACTGTGTCATTTGAAAGTCCTGCCATAATGCCTTAACTTGGTTTTCAGGGGAACTTCTGCATCTCTCAAGTCTTGCTGCTGAAGAAAAAGTGTTCCCAAACATCCTACAACTGCAGTTGTGTGAGCAACTCAATTTATGAATTCAGGTTGACTCCCATGAGAAATCTCTGAAGTTTAATACTGACTGAAATCACACTGCAGTCTTACATTAACAGGGACTCTTGCCCCAACACAGACAGAACAGATAGACTAAAGGAATAGCATCATTTCCTCAGGAAAACACATTAAAGAACAAGTGATAAAGCTGGAAACTAGAAATATTATCTAAGATAAAAATGAAAATAATTTATCTATTTTAGTATGACACTCTCACTTGCAAAGGTTGAAACATTACCAGTCATCTTCTACCAGCAAGGTGTAGAATTCTCATATGAAACAGTAACAGTTTTTGAAACCTGCCCTTATTGAGATAGTAGTATAATAAACAATGGGACAATTCAAAACATTAAAAAATATAATTTTATTAGATAATGTTGTTTGTACTCTAAAACTAAATTGGTCACATTTTTGAAAGTAGTTTGTATATTTAAATTACGGATATTTCAACTACACTTCTACTGTGTAACCCTAACAGTCACTTTTTGGTTTTAAGGTACAATAAACATTATAGTTAATTCAGGCACTTATACCTAAAAATTTGGTGTGATTTTAATAAAAGATTTAATTTTGTATTAGTGATTTCTCAAAATGAAATCATTTCACCTTGAGACACTGCTATTTCAAGAATCATCTTTCAAGAACTGCCCTTGCTGGGTATGAACAGACCACTAGGTAAAGCAGCCAAATAAGGTAACAAAGTTTGACAATTAATGCTATTACAATTTCTTGTACAGTGTTTTCTGTCATGTTAATTTAACTAATAAATATTGGGAACACAACAAGGAAGCTGTAATATTTTCATCTAGTGGACTATGTTAACTAAAACAGTAATGTGAACCACTTCAGGAGACTTCTTTAAGAGTTTTCCTTCATTTTCCTTATTCATAAATGCTACCTCTCTTTCTTTCCCCTCTCTTCTTTCCATTTCCCCTCTAATTGATTAAAATGATGGGGGTTTAGATGCAATGGTTCCAAAAGCATGTGAAAGATGAATGACAAGGAAATAATGCAGTCAAGTGTGCTCTGAAAAGCACTCACAACAACAGTACACCTGTGTAAGCTGTATAGACGTGGAGATAATCAGCTACTTCAGAGCTGTGCTGAAAGCCTCTATTAAACCACACCGTCTTGTACCATTAATGAGATTTTAGATACCAGAAAAAAATATTTTCTTCAAGAACTTGATTTTGTACAAGCATTTGCCAGTTGTACTTATTCTTACCTGTAGCAGAGCTGCAAACAAATATACTGCTATAAAGATGGGGGTTAAGGAAGTGTGTCCGCTTTTCATTAAGTGGATAGTGTACAAGAAAATCAGATGTCCAGGAATCACCAAGAGAAGCAGAACTTGGGCTGATTTGTTATTTACTCCTAAAATTAAAAAAAAAAAGAAAAATCCAAAATTTGGTTAAGCTCTTCGATTACTATATTAGATTTTTATTCATTTTAATATAAAAACACCCCCATTTTTGGAATTCCAAAGCATTGACTACTATGGAACAGCAGGTATTATTTTTCACTAAAAGACTCCTTGAGGAATTTCATTGTCATCCAGAAAATGTAAGTAGAGCTCTTCTGGAAAAGGGTGCAAACTGCCTTCATTCTGTGTTCATGTAATACCATCTACACTTCAGGACCTCCTAAAGTCTTACAAAGACAAAGGATCTTTTGGACTCCATATTCAAGACATCCTCAATAGTACCTTATATTTCTAAAAAGTAGTCCCACATTTACCACTTTCACATCTGTTTCAATCCATTTAATAAATATGAAAGTGTAATACATGGTGGTGGCACATCACATTTCGCCATGGTTACCACATCATTAGGAAAGTGGGAAATACAGGGGACAAATAAGCTGTGAACAATCTAGCAAGAAAATGGCAAATTGGAAGTGGAAAGCAGGGATTTAGCTTAGTAATAATGTCTCATATAATGTTTGGTCCTAACAGGAAATTTGTTTGAAGTTATGAAGGCAAACAAAAGTCTAGAGCAGGTAGAGAAGCTAAGGGAAGTTGAAGGCTGAAATCCTTCTGAGCAGGTATCCGACGGGGCTGC